>VXBC01002115.1:1108832-1232104 GCA_013399945.1 Ploceus nigricollis | reverse complement strand
TTTTCCTTTTTTTTTTTTCTTACAACCAAGTAGACTAAAACCAGCTCAAGGCACTGTGTGAGTAAGGATTTATACTTGTTTCCATGTGTGGCATCGACTGCAGAGAATATGTGTATGCTTGTGCCAGCTGTTTTCCACATCTATCCCAAACTCCTTGGTCGAGGTGACCTCTGAAGTGCCTGCTGCAGTGAGTGATGGAGTTATTGAGATTCAGTGACAACCCTGACCCTGACCCCCTCGTGGCCTTGGTTTCACTCATCCATCTTCCAAGCCCCACAGGCTGTGATGTGCTGTGTGGAGACAGGATTAAACAAGTGTGAATAAACAAGTTCAAAGCTTTCTGTCATGGCTGCCAACACAGAACATCAGGAGAATGAGACATTAATAACCTAGTGCTGGGCAGGCATGTTGTTTTGCCATAGGAACACCTGGGGAAAGTACCACTTTCTGTGCAATCAGGTTTTTGCGTGCCAAGAAAAGTTTGCTTAAGACTTCTGTGAAGGGTGTGAGATTTGTCCTGCCATTCTTCTTAGTCACGAAGCCGGCAACTGTCAGACCAGAAAGGTGCTGAAAAACCTTCTATGGAAGCAGCATCCTTTGCTTGTATTGTGTTATTTGGGCTATGAGTCATCAGAAGTGATTGGCGGGTTGGGTATTTTTGTGGTTTTTAACCTAATCTGTTTACAAGAAAAGAGTCTGGAACATGTTGCCAGAATTATTTTCTTAAGGATAATCTTACGAGATCAGTTTTGTATTTTGTTGTAAACAAAAATTTTATTCCAAAGTACTGTTTAAGGTTGAATCTGTGTCTGTGGGGAAGTGGCTGAGATAAGATATGCTTGTTGTGACAGTGGTTTAGGTAGTGCCTGTCTTCCCTTTGTCAAGACACTCATTTCACCCTGTGGCACCTTCTGATCAGTTGACTAGTCAGTGATTAAATACATTTATTTAGTTCAATGGGTCAGAGATGTTGAGGTGGTTAGAAAATTACTGATGGATTATCAGTTTCATCACCTCTGACATCCAGCCTTACCATAGTTCATCATCTGAGAATTCATAACACATTCGCCTGAGCAGTAACATGCTCGGCTACCTGTGTGATCATGGGTCTAGGAGCTGGCAGTGTTGTGCTCAGGATTGATAGGACAGATGTCACAGGAATTAGAAGGGCATCATCTCTTTTGGTGATAAACACACTTACTGAAAAAACTACTGAAGAGTGTTCTTGGGCCAGTGGCAAACATAGTAAATTCCAAAGCTGTAATGCACTGATTTTTTTCTTTTTTTGGAGTATTTCAAGAAATTAAAGTGCTTTTCAGAAGGAAAGAAGCTTTGGCTTTAGCGCTACTGGACACTTATAAGACAGAAAATATGCAGTGATTTTTGAAGTCTGAAACTGGCAAATTCATTTCAAAACAGATATATTTTTAGGGACCTATCAATTTCATCCCTGTTATACAGTAAATCTCATTATTGTTATCTGACAGCCTATCTAAGATGAGGGGGAATTTTATGGAGTCTAGTCCTGGGGCAAGCCCAGTTGGAGGTGCCACATTACTGTACTTCCAGGTTACAAAACATTTATTTATGGGTCAATGAGTTGTTGGTGCTCCTACGTTAACATTTTTATTTTCAAATATTTGTGTGTACCTACAAGGAAAAAATCTTGGTGTCAGAAAGTGAGTTATGAAATCTAGTCCTTCCTTGCTTGATTTAAAGCAGGTGAAAATGTCCAAGTGATTTCAATCTTATGGTAAGAACTTTGTTCATAAATAATAAAAATGGCACCAGCTTCTTAGCCCAAATATCAAGTACATATCATGTACTATAAAAGAAGTATAAAGGGAATAATGGACAGGATTTGCTTAGAAAACAAGTCAAATAAACCCTGGATCCTAATGATTAGGAAAATTATGACAATTAACAGGGGAAAAAGTGCCCAAAGAAAAAGTATCAAACATGCTTTGGTTTTTTGCTGGGGTTTTTTGTTCTGTTTTTTCCCTTCCCATGGCACTTGTAATACAATTCTTAAGTTGAGAATGAGGCAAATTTCTCTAGTGCTCTTGGGTTGTTGACATCAAAGATGAGAATAATGCTGGTTGCAGTAGTGAAGTGAAATCTGACACAGCAAAGATGTTTCGAGTTTGTTTGTTGACATTATTCCTCAAGGTACAAAGTGGTCCAGACAACAGAGCCGGAATGGGTGTTGAGTGACTGTAGATTTGAGCAAATATGACTTTTAATCTATAATCTATTGGATATCATGAAATGTGATGAGAGAGTTTGGAGGGAAACCTTGCTTTTATCAATTGAAGTCTAATAAAGCTTCTGTGTTGGCGTTATACCAGCTTGTAACAAATCTCTTGATGGAAGTAAATTGTTAATGTTTTGCATTTGTAGTGGATTAATGTAATGTTTGAGGTTCAGGAAGCTGTAATCCTTAATTCTTACAGTTCTTAATCTAGTGAGTTTTATGTCTGGAATGCTTAGGAGCTAGTTTCTTTTCCTTTTTTACTTTTTAGGTTTTTTGAGTATTTAATTCCTGTAATTCTTTTGAATCATAAACAACTTTAAGATCCATTTAATATAGCAGCTCCACAGAGACATCTTTTAATTCCATGTAGTTTACAAGTATGACATTTGAAACCTTTGTCATGTTCAGCCAAGGGGAAAAGATGCTTTGAGAGGAGGTAAATTGATTGATTTTTATATTTTTTTCCAGAGGATTAAACTACAGTTTTATTACTAGTACTGAAATGAAAATCAGGCCCAAACCTTACATTCAGTGCTTGTATCAATGAATGGATCTTGTGCCAAGATCTAAAGCTTTTGTATAAGTTTAAAAATATTATCACTATGAGAATAAATCTGAATTAAAACTTTGTATCAACAAACTGTAGAAACATTTTTTTTTCATTTTATTCAATTTGCCACGTAAAAGTACTTACTAGTACACATTTTTATTTTCTCCTTTTAGCTAATGTTCCTCCCAGGTTTTGATTAGAATGGAAGAGAAAGTGCTATGGTTTCAATTCTTCCCACTGCTACAGATTTTAGGTGTTACCACCCTTATTTTACAAACTATTGGGCAATACGTCTTTATCCCAGAAGAGTCTGTGAGCTGGGTGTGCTGCTGGTGTGAAATGCCCCAGTGATGCTGGCACAGGAGGTACCTGTGGGACTCTGTGCTCCTGTTGATACAAGAGCTGTGTTTGCCCACCAGACCTGATCAGTGTTCATCCACAGGCATGGCTTCATACACAAGTTGTTATTTTATCCCTGAGAGGCTTCACGTGCTGTGGCTGCTTATTTTCTTACTGCAGAAGTACCTTGGCTTTTACTGCCTGCTTGATTTTTCTTTTGATAAGTGTTTTGAATAAACTGAGAGGGAAAAAATGATAAGAAGGCATTAATCTAGAGGGGATTATCCCAAAGTGTGGAAGAATATATGCACTACTTGAAATGACTTTTAACCCAAGTTTGACATTTGACTTGCTTAAGAGTTGATAATATCCTTTTGAGATCTCTGACTTATAATCAGCCTCATTAATTCTTGTGACTTCTCTTGTTTCTTTTTATTGACACATAAGATGTGTTATTTTAGAAAATGAATTCCAGTTCTTTGTCACAATTCCCTGTTACAAAAACGAAGTAAGGTTAAACTACACGTATGCTCAGAATATGACAATAGTTCTGCTCTTTCACTGGGGGAAGCATGCAGGAATTATCAAGTTAGACCCTAGAATTTGCATCAATTGTTGTGATGTCAAAGCTGCCATATTAATATTCTTAGTTTTCCATTTCAGTGGTTAAGGATAATACAGATCAATCTAATGAGGTTTTAGGTACACTAAGTACTTCTTGCTTTTACAGCAGTATGGTCTTGAGTTAAAAATAAGCTTTTTAAAACATGTAGTCATAACTGATAGAAACTCCTAGCTTTAAATAAAAAGGGAATTTAAACAGGAGGGAAATTAGGTATGTAAGTTTTGTCTGATTTTATTAAAACTGAACACGCTCATTGCATTGAGAAATAGTTTTTAAATCTTTATCAATTTGTAGAGTTTGTTTTGAGAAAGTTTTTAGGTAGCCTTCGTTGAGCTTAAGAATGAAAGCTGTTTTCCAAAGAGAACGATCTGTAACAATTATTTATTGGGGTGGATGATGCTCATTGCTCTAATATCTAGGTGCATTAATGTATTTTCCTAACTAAATACTTAGAAGAAAATTCTGAAAGCTTCCTAAAAGCAGATGCAGTGCTTACATTGTTAGATTTAGAGCTGAAAAAATAAAGACACCTCAAATTTATGCCAAGAGTGTGAAAGCTTTATGGTCTAACTCACGTTTTTGTTCAGTATATTGTGTTTTATTAACACTGCAAGCCTTAAAGTAGATGCAAAAGAAATTCTTGTGATCACTTATCCTGACAGCACAACGGTCTGGTGAAATAATGTCACAAACCATGTCTGACAGGTTTAAAGTTGAACACAGGTGGCTTGTATTTCCTTTTTCCTAACTCTGCTCCCTGTTGCAGGCTCGGAGGCTGGGATGAGACTGCACTACTGCCTGTGTTCTATGTAGGCAACACAGACAAAAGTGTCCAAATGTGGACACTTTGGTGGTGGCCAGGCAGGAGCCACAGGGAATTGTGCACTCAGAAATGGTGGGACTTTGAGTGTAATTAAATCTGAAGAGGAACCAGGAATGGGGAATCAAGCCATGTCTTCTTAAATGTAAACTATGAGCAGTTTAATGAAAAAACTGGCCTAATCTATTTTATCTAGTTTTGAAGGAATTTAACCCCCCTGTTTCCTTAAGAATCCCTGTGGAGATGCTTTTGAACAGAAGAGCAGTTTTACTACAAGAAATTGTCATTTTTAGACAATACATGAACACTTACTATATTAAGTACATTTTCCTATTTTCTTTAGAGATTTAAGAGTGTTCCAGTGTAGAAGATAGTTACCTTGCTACTACATGTTTTTATTAGTGGGTAATATTTTTTTTTTACTCTTTAACATTTTTAAAGGCTCTTTCCTAAACTTCATAACAGAAAAAGAAAGGTGTGTAAGGATAAACCAAAAGTTATTTTGGCTCCTTATGGCACATGTGTTTGAAAACCAATACAGTGTGATTTCTACCAACTGGGACTTCCTTCCATAGCATCTAAGAAATGAGCTAGTTCAAGATTCCTGGGCTATCTTGAACAAATTTTCATTTGGTTGGAAGGTCAGTTAAACGTTAGAGATGTGTGGAATCAGGAAGGAGGGTGATTTGTCCTTCTGGTTTTCTGTTTCTGGCTCTTTGTGGCTTTTGGTTGCCATGCACGTTTGAGAGGCACTCACGATTCCTGTCATGCCAGATCCACGTTGCTCATAGAAATATCAAGTCTTGGCTCATTTTCTGGGGTGCTTGAGAATGTCTTAGGCTGCAAGGCTCCATTTGAATACTCTAAGTTAGCAGAACAAAAAGCAGGGCAGATTCACTTCCCATGTTACAGTCTTATGTGGGTCTGTTCTTCATTTGGGTATGGCAGGGGCGGCTTTCTAATAAACTTGCTCCTTTATGTAATAATTTACTTAGCAAGGTTTCTTTCTCTTTCTGCAAAATTTTCTGTGTTTGCAAGGAAGAAATAAAATCAAAACTGATGACTCTGTGTCTTTCTAGCAAGTGGGCTACTTAATTGCTTTTTTTCTGTAGCATCTAAGTATGATCTGAAGCGCCTTGTTAGACATGGTGTCTCTGTACATGCACTTTTCACCTGCTTTGCACTTTTCACCTACACCTCAGCAATGAATGACCTGTTATTTGTGTCTGTGCTCACAGTTTCACCCAGGCAGCCAGTAAAAGCTGATAAATTATCCTTAGATCTTGCCAGAGAATCCAATGTATGTTAACAACCCTGCAGAACTCTGCAAACTCCCATTTAATAATGAACAAAACACAAAGGAATGTATGGCTGTTTCTAAGTCTTCATCTTATGAAGGTTCTCTTTTCCACTGAAACTCCTGATCTTTTGCAGTCCTCGGATGGGAAAGTGCCTTTAGCTTCAGTTACCCTAATACAGTTTCATTCTTGAATTTTAAAGTTAGATTTTTCTCCAAATTTCAAATTTTTTCCGTTATGACTAAAAGAAGTTAATCCCTTAAAACAAAAATGTAATTAAGCCATGCATTGATTTTTTGGGGTGTATTCGTGGCTATGTATTTAACATAAATTGCATTTGTGTTTGTCTAGCAGTGTTCTCAAAATGCTGACCTATAGTCATCTATGTCAACTGCTTAGATTATTTCTTATTCTTAACCATAATGTATACTGTTTGGAATTGTTGTAGTTCAGCAAAGAAAATACAGAGTACTTACACCACAGTGAAAGAAATACTTAAATTTTTTTAGGAAACTAATGCCTTTTGCCTTTTTTCTCCCGCCCTCAAGATACTGATGCATCAAGGCACATTTGTTAGGATCACTGAATACTGCATGATCCTTATCCCCTGTATAGAGATATGATCCTTGGCATGGATTTCAACAGCTCTAAACAAAACCAAAAAAAGACATACAATCCTTTGAAAACTTACCCAATGGCAAATTACTCTTATGAAGCCTTATCAGGGCCATAAAACTGGCAGTGTGACCCCTGTGTGTCATGAAGAAACTGGGTCACATTCAGCCATGTGGTTCAACCTCAGCACAGCAAACAAAGTGTTGCTCTTAAAAAATTGGCTGTAGTCTCTGGAGAAGGGAAATCCTGGAGACCACCGTGAAGTTGAAGCAAGGCTTCCTATTGTGTATTCAGCTTCCAGCCATTGTACACGTTTGACCCCCAAATGACAAAATAAATGAAAGCTGCTCTTCAAAGTAATGCAATCAGTTCAAAAATATTGTGCTAATAAAGTTATAAATTCTAATGGAAAGATTTATGGCAATCCATTTAGTTGTTACTAGGTTATTTGTGGCAGACAGATGCAGAGTAACCTGATTAGAGTCAGCATTGTGATGACTTGTAGCTGCAGAGAGGAAAAAACCTTTAAACCATTGTCATGGCCCATTCTCTGAGATGCATTTGGAAGCTGATTTGAAAGAAAATATATGACCCTTAAATGTAGTTTTGCAGCTGCCCCAGATAAGTTGGCCCAAAGAAAGTGCCAAAATGACTGGCAGGTCTTTTCTTTACCTAAGTTTTAATTTGTAACTCAATTTTGCAGATGAATTTAGAAGAAATTCAATTGAAACACTCTTTTCAATGTAATTTTTCTTCCCATTCATTCTATATTTAATATCTCATGTTGGGAAAAATAGTCTTAATTCAGTTAGTAACAGAAATGCTATTAAGGAGCTTATTCTTTTGGATTTGATGAGCAAGATTTATGAAAATAGGCTTCCTATATGAACATACCCTTGAAAAATGTAAAAGCAGGACCTTTATTCATGTATGGCTGTGTAGTTTTAGTTGAGGGAGAACTGAGATTTACTGGAGTCAAATAATAGTTTCATAGAAGCTACAGAGAGAAGGAGCCTAGTTGCTGGTCTCGTACACATTCCTAAATTTAGTATCTTAAAAATGGACATGATTTTCTTACTTTCCTTAATATATATATTCTTATATTTACACCTTTCAATTTATTCTACAAGTGAGAATGAGTTCAGTTTTGTGTTAAATTTATTTGATCTATTTATCATAAACAGGATTAATTGGTGACAAGGATACAGTTTTTAATAATCAGTAATAAAATGTATCAAATTTTTGAATACTACCTCAATAATGTGCATTGCAAATCAGTTCTTGTTGCTAACTTCAGTCACTTGAAGATTTTGGCACAATAAAGCAATAAGGTGATCCAAGTTCAGGCTTATTGGCGAGTGCTGGTCTTGGCTGTTCTGATTAATACAGAACTTTTTCTGTAATATGTCAATTTATGTTATATTTGAAGTTATAATCAAAATAGATTTAGTCGTTAACAGCTGTCAAAGGGAAGTACATTGACAGAACTGGTTTTGTATTGAGAGGTAAATGATTCTTACAGCTCCAACCTTACAGAAAAAAGTACACTTATTCCTTACAGAATGGTACAGTTGCTGGCATTCATTCAACAAACTTTTTCTGTAATGCAATAGGAGGAAACCCTAATTTACTGTAACATCTAAAAACAGAGTGTGAACTGTAAATATGATCAGTGAATGGATTATTAAATTTTGTGTTTATGTAGAGCAGGAAGTTCTTGGACAAATTGCAATAGTGTTTAATTTTCTGTTAGTATTAACTAGTAAGTATATTAAAATAGGAGGAAATACTGAAGAGGAAGAATTGCAAAAGTGTTTGTCTGCATTTGTACATTTTTGTAAATGTGTATATGTATGTGTGTGGTACATATGTATCTGTTGTATTCCAGATTATTATTATTATTGTCATCTTAACACTGTCTAATCTTTTTTTCCAAGGTAAGAGTAGTTTCTGTTGTGTATCACGTTACTGAGTTGTGATCACTTCATCTGAAGAGCCAAGTTTGGCTCTGTCTTTGGGATGGTTTCTTATGTGTGCTGTGATGGGGAAAGCAAAGGAAGGAAAGAAGGCAGAAACTTTGCCCCTTTCTAAACATGAGCATTTTATGAGCCAGGATCCTTTAAATACCTCTTGCCAAATCCTTCCTAAGGAAGGATTTTGGAGCAGGTTGAAGTACTTAGAACCAGAAACTTCCCTTCCACTTTACTATCACAATCCATTCAAGACATCACTTTTTACAGGGTTGAACTACCAGACTCTGGGCTCCTTTAGCAGTTACATACCCTGAAGATTTCATCAGCGTTACTTGTGTTCAATCCCTGGTGAACAAGCTACTCCCAGCAATTTTAACTTGGTTCTAATGGTGGTCATTTGAAGCTGAGGGACCTGGAATGGTTGAATAATTCCCAAAGTGATGGATTAGCATGCAGGCAGCAGTTGAGGTGGTCAAAGGAGCATGATAAATATAATTCATCACATGGATATTACTGCTTTTTCTGGGCTTCCTAGGGGACAAATGTAAGGACATTTTGGGAACTGGCAGAACTTCTGTTTTTAATCTCTGAATCCTTATTCAATAATATTTCTTTAATTGTAAGTAGCAAAATCATTGTGATTAAAGCTACCAGTACAGCTTTGTGGAAAATATTAGAACTGGTTTTCTACTGTTTGGGAATACTAATCTTAGGCACGAGCTGTTGTGGTATGGGAGCAAAAGAAGATCCAGAGCTTGTCATCTCTTTTCAGTTAACTTCTATTCTGCTTGAACATGATCACTGCACAAAACTTAAAATTCCAAACAGACTGTTTTAAGAAGTGCAGTAATGAAATTTTATATTTCCCAAAGCTTTTCCCCTTTGGAATTTGGCTGTTGAAAGAGCTTCAAGATTAGTGAAGCAGATCATTAGCTGATGTACATGGATTCTGTATCATTTGCTTCCCTAGAATTTTGCTGTAGGAATGCACTGTGGATGGCCTGGCCTACTGTTGGTAATAAAAGCTATGGTGCACCTTCACTCCATCTGTAGCAGTTATGGTGATCCTGGAGATGGCTGGCACAGAACTTCCATTAATTCCAGTGATTCTCACTTTGAAAAGTCTAAGGAAGCATCATTTCTATGCATGTGCCCTGATTTAGGAGTAGTACTCCCCAGTTCAGTGCCCCAAAAGAGATTTCTCCCAAACAAGACACTGCTCGCTTGCTTCCCCCACCCCTTCCTGCTCTGGGGATGGAGTTGAGAATTGGAGACACAAAGGTGAAAATGAAGGGGTAAGATAAGACCAATTTACTGGAAACAGCAGTGAGATAAGAAAACAAACAGTAACAGCAAAAAATAGTTTTGGAAAAGACTAAGGAAAGAGAGGGTGATTGACATGCAAAACACTCACCAAGCCCAATGGTGAAAAACAGCGGCAGAAGAACTTTCCTGGGAAGTGAGAGAGTCCCTTTGCCCAGCCCCCTGGTATTGAGGTAAGATGGTATTAAATAACATTTAGGAGTGGCCATGCCTGCTCAGCCCAGAATTCCTGGGCTCAAGCAATCCAGTGGGCTCAGCCTCCTGGCAGCTGGGGATACAGGTGGGCACCACTGCACCTGACTGCTGTAGAGTAAATGAGCTCTGTCCTGCCCAGAACTAGGACAGCATATTTTTCTCCAGCTTAAACACTCAAACTCCCTAATCTCAGGTTTCCTATTAGGGTTTGTTAGATCTTACTCTAGTACTTAAAAGCCAGCAATAAAATCCAAGCGCAGGAAAAACATGTGCATTTTTAATGGAAAAGTGAAACTCTTTTTTCCCAGTTCTCATCTTAAATGTTTATTTTCCAGCTCTATTTTGTCTTTACTTTGTCTCCTAATCTCTTAAGTAGCATTTGTAAAGACTTAGGCTTGATTCACCAATTATACAATCTGGAAAAAAAATTCCTAAATGAAGAAAAATTTGTTGTAAACTGGATTTTGAGACAGTTCTAATTTGCAGTTGAAGTATGTCATGATCAAAGCAATTCCTTATCAATCTGTCAAGTGGCTGAGTCAGTACTGAATTGAAGAGGGTTGTTCTGGGAAGTCTCAAGTGTTTGTCTCAGGTACCATTGCTGTGCTCTTTCAATCAAGAGTCAGAAATGCTGCAATGGGCATATTTTGTTTGTTCACACCACTGTCTGTCAACACTTGAGGAACCTTTTCAGTCCCCTTTTTCCTGCTCCTCTCCCTGATCAGAGCATGACTTGCTTACTAAGATTCTCATAAGATAATAATTTAATAGCAACTCTGAGCCAGAAGACAAAAGGAAAGAGAGTTCAAGAGCTCATTGCTAATTTCTCTCCCAGCATAATCCAATCAGTACAGCTCTCCAGCTAGGACTTATAACCCTTAATAAGTCATTCTATTCGATTAAGAGGGATTGATTTTCTTCTACTGTGTATCATAGTGATTATGATGAGTGTGGTATCTGCTGCTCACTTCCCTATCTTCCCTCCTAGTCTCCATTTGTTTGCAGGGTCGGCAGGTAAACGAGCCAGGGAGATGACGCAGCCTCCTTAACTGGAGCTGGTGTCAGCACTGTGACAGCTGTGGAATTGAGGTGTCCCACAGATCAGAGGAGAAGCCAGTTGTGAGGGTCTCACACAGCAGTTCCATACTTTTGACAGCTCTACTGATAGCCTCAAAAGCAGGAATTGATGGGACAATCATTTGCAATTGTGACTAGAAGAGCAACTTGCAATTGGTGGTGGTGCGGTGGTAGCAAATTGACCATAATTTAGAGGTTAACTAACACTAAAGCAGATGGGAGAGGGGGGAAAGGCAGTTCTTGTATTACAAAAGTAAAGCAATATTGAGTTTTCTTCAATCAGAGGATACTGGCGGAAACATATTTTGATGTTACCTATTTGTTTGGTTTCCACAATTTATCAGCAGTAATAAACTTAATTGACTTGAATTAATTTAATTTTTG
Source organism: Ploceus nigricollis (assembly GCA_013399945.1). Taxonomy (NCBI): domain Eukaryota; kingdom Metazoa; phylum Chordata; class Aves; order Passeriformes; family Ploceidae; genus Ploceus; species Ploceus nigricollis. Next base: position 1,220,651 of record VXBC01002115.1, on the reverse strand, counting down.
GGGAGGGAAAATAGGAGTAGAGAGGGGAACTAGCCAAGTTTCAGTGCTGTTCAAGATAGTCTTGGGAATGGTCACATAAAGATACACAAATGTTTGTTTACATATGTTTAATTTATCATGAGTGCAGTCAAACAGCAAAACAAGACATTGTAACTATCTGGGAATTTTTTCCCCACCATGGGAGTAGCAGCCTATGCCTGGACAGCTTTCCTTCTGGATGCCTTCAAGCTGTAGACAACATAGCAGGTGCAGGTGATCTTTGGAAAGAAATGAGCCAGTCACACGATTCAACTCTTTTAAATTCATATTTCTCTCTCCAAACTGCAGTAAAAGTTAAAACATAGCACACTTTTTAATAATTATTATTATTTTCTAGAAGTATTGCCTGCCCTCTATGTGGGCATCTACTTAAGAAGCTGTATTTTCAAAAGTATTTAATTATGTTCTTGCCGAGCAAGGGAAATTGGATTGCCGTTTTGGTGTTGAATTATATAATTTGAATAAACTAAGTCATTGTTTTCAAAATCATGTAGTTTGACATCCTGCATAACCCAAACCACAACTTCTTTAGCAGGATCAATAATGTGTGGCAGGAAAAAAACCATGCTTTTTTTTAGGACTTGAATTTGCTATATGTTGTTTTGAATAAATATTGAGATGCCTCTGTAAAGATTTCAGGTGAGGGAAATCACATTTCCCTTAGGATGCTTGAATATTGAAATGACCCAAAGGTAAAACCTCATTTTTAGTGAATTTTAGTTTTTCTGTTCCTGTTAGGCTACAGATCACGTTTCTTTTTAAATTATACAAACTGAGTATTCTACAGAGAAAAAAAGTTTTGCTGCCCACACCACATTCTGAGGTATTTCTGAGAAGTCATATGTCTTAAATATTGCAGCTGTTTCATGCAGTTGACATTTACTTTCCCTGCATAGCTGTGTGGAATGCCTGTAAAATGGGATTCACATTGCCAGGTGCTGTCTCATAAGTACAGCTTTCAAGCACTGATTAGATGGCAGTCTGATGGTTTTGGAGTGCCTGAAATCCACAGTCTTTGGATCCAGAGGCAGTTTTGAGGGAAGTAAGATAGAGTGATTAAATTTTTTTCAGGTTTCAGACTACTTTGGCAAGTGTGCTTCATTTACACCCAAAGAGTCCCCCAAAAACCTCAAACCCTCAATCCATTAACTTAACTTGCAATTTGAATTTTCCTTGTCCCAGCTTCTAGTGATCAAATACTGAAATCCTGGAATGGGAATGTCACCCTAAGGAAGATGCCTTGGAAAAATGCAACTTGCCTAAATATTTACCACCTTAGATAGTTTTAGCATCTTGAAGTTTTTGAGTATCAAATTATAAATTGGGATTTTCAAACTTCACAAAAAGGACGTATGAATAATTTGAAAACTGGGGATTTTAGTGTACTTTAAAAGTGTGGACAGTAATATTGGGAAAAATATCACAGGAATAGCCTAATCATTAGCAGTTGCTCACTGAGTAAACATCTCTGCTGCTATTTTCTTATATCCAGATATCATTTCAGTAGTTTTTATCTGCTTTGTTAAATCAGGAGGTTGTGTTCCCTGGGTTCCCTTTTCCTCTACAATATAATATTCTATCCTGTTACTGTGGGGTTTTTTTGTTTGTTTTGAAATATGATCTCACCATAAATCTTGAACGGTGCCCAGTTTACAAAGCAGTGTTTATTTGTATAGATTGCTTGCCACTTCATTATCCAGCAATGTGTGTTGTCTGAAAATTGGATTAGTAATGACCTTATATTTTCTTCTCGATTACTGGCAGGTATTGAATTGTTTTGAGGGTGTGAACCAATTCCATCATGACTCCACTAGGAACTTGCTCTTTCATTGGCGATTCCCCAGTGATATCTCTTTTTCTGGATTTATCAATTACCAGTTTCAAATCCACTTAGTACGTGCCAAGTTTAATTTGTGGGATGCTAATTTCCTAATGCAAATATCACGTGGTCAGATGCTTCACTGAGTATATAACCTCTTTTCTGTGAATGTGTTGATCGTAATACAGTGAGATGTGATATAGTCATCAGTGTCCTTCTGAGCAGCAGGTTTAGAGCTTTTATTCTGGATTATTTGACACTTTGATGTCTCTTTTGTAAAAGCAGTCTTGTCTGTGTGGGGCAGCTTTGGTTTAAAAGGTGTTCCCTGTTGGTGTTGCTTTTTAGTGTGCATGCTGCTTATGCTGTGGGAGACACTGAAATGTACCAGTGCTGTTTACTTGATGGAACTGCCTTGAAGGTATATAAAACCTGGTTGTTGTGGACTAGAAAGTGGAATAATCTGCTGTGGTGACATTATCTAATTTATAACAGATGGAAATTCTTCAGCAACTTCCTTCTTATGCCTTTATCTATCTGTTTGTATTTATTTTGTTTTTTTAGCCACAATGGATGCTGACAAAAAAGGCTTGATAATTAAATGACTATTTTGACCCTAGAATGACCTATTTGAATAAAACTTTCTTGTGCACACTTCTTTCTCTTTAAAGCTATAAAATGTTCTCATTCAGGTCCTCTGGACATTGTTTTGGCTTGTGCAATTTGGAGATGTTGGAATGCACTTAGGGCCCTGGGAAACCCAAGGTTAGAGTAACAGAGAGGGCTCTTGTTCTGTCCTTGGCTGAATATCTCCCTGAACAGCACTTAGGGGATACAGAATGTCCCTGGGCCAAACTGTTTTCCATCTAGGAAGTCTGCATGACCTCAGTTGTCACCTACTTTTTATGAATTATAGTCTTTATGCATTTAGTATATTTCTCTGCTTCTCATCCTCACTTGAAACTTTTGAGGTTTCTGATATAAAGAGAATTGACATATGATTTAACTGCTAGAATTTCTGTAATAATGTAGGGTTAACAGCACTTGATAACATAGAGTTGATTGTATTACCAATACCCTGCTTAATTTTTTCTTTTTTCATGAAAATGTTAATGGAAACATAAGATTCATCTCATAGTTAAAGTTCCAAGGTATTTTGTTAAAATTTGTTTTCAGTTCTCTCTCAATATTTAGTGCTGGTTTTATATTGTAGAGTCCAACAGGTTCACTGACAGTTTTTCCCCAGCTAGAATAAGTATCCAAATTTAACATTCCTCTTCCTCTGCTCTTCTGGGAGGACAATAGTGTAAGCATCATAGGAGAAATAGCTATTTCAGGAGACACTGACTTAGATTTGAGAGAGAATACTTTAATCCCCAGAGCTCCAGGGTATGCTAAAGAGTAGTGAATACCTCCATTTTTGTACCCCTGCAAAGCTTCTTTTGTAGGAAGTTGTATTTATGTCAGGAGACAATTTCCAACATATGAATGCTAAAAATTATAACCAGTATAGATTATAAAAGCAGTAACTCTAGAATATCCTTGACTCTTAGAGGGTGTTCTGTGGTTTGCTTTTGGTTTGTGGTTTTGAGGTTTTTTTTTGTAATCTTGGGTCTAATTTGTATCAAGGTTGAGCATTTCTTCTCTATTTGATGGTCTTAAACAAAACACTATGCTTGAGTTGCAAGCTCTTGATAAATGAGTTCAGAGTATTGATGCATCCTTCAGTCCAATGTAAAAACTGCTGCTACTGAAATGAGTCATGTGCCCAACAGGATTACACAGAGGAGTTGAAGGAATGGTAGAAAAACATAATTGGGTGATGCAAATAAACAAAGATCTTTTTGGATTTCCTGGCTGCTTTCTGTGAGCTCATCTGATACTGTAAGTCAAGCATAGAAGTCTCAGTGGGCATTTGAGGAGTGCTCATGATACTTACTACATCGTTAGAATTTTGAATTGAGACATTTGAGGATATAATTAATTAGTTTATGTCAGTAAAGTGCTCTGTAAATACTAGCTGTTATAAAATAAAATGACATATTCTGGAAAAATGGTACAAGCATCCTTATTACTGTAAATCACTAGGTTTTATAACAGAGTTCTGCTTATTATTAAGGGGAATTTATAACTGATGAAGGGTTCAAAAGTGACATGCAGCCTTGAGTCCTTAATTTATCACAGGAGCAGGACGTTGTTGACAGAGAAAAAACAAATGCTGTGGTGCTTCCAGTACACCCTAACCTTGACCTGGAGGAGACATCTCTAGGCAGGATTGGGAAATTGTTGCTCCATGCCCTGTAATTTGTGACCTTTCTGTTACGACTGCCAATAAGGAGATCCATTACTCTCTCCTAAAAGTTGGATTTTATTAGTATTAACTATAATTTATTCTACACTGAGGCCCAGAGAAATGGCTTCCCAATGTTATAAACAATGTCAAAGCACAACAAAAAGACCATCTCTGTCCCAGAGAACTTAAATTTGAACTCTTAGGCTGTGAAGCTTGGCACTCTTACCGATGACTGTCCATCACATTTCCATGTGAGGCATTCATGTTACTGTGGGTTGAATTGTTTGAGCACTTGGGAGCTCTGGTTATTGTGGGTTTTATGAATTTTTTTTCCTCTTTTAAATCAGGTTTTACATTTCAATTTAAATTATTGCTGCATAGCAAGTCACCGATATAAATACAAAAATCTGTAGCTGAATAGTCTCCATGTGCAATCACAGGGCAAAGCATTCTTAAGCTTTCCTTTTGCTGTGGTGAGTTTAAAAATGTTAGCGGTTTTCTTACTTATCACAAAGTTTGATAGGAGCAGCAGCTTTTCTCAAATCACTTTTATCTGTCTGTATTTTTTTTATAAATAGGAACTAAATTCAATTACTTTCAATCAAGGCAGATTCTGACAGCCTCTTATGTGAGTAAATAAACCTACAGGTGTTATACTTGTCAACATTTAATTAAGAAAAAAAAATAGGGCACATCTTCATTTCCTTGTGGCCATATGGAGGTCCAAACCAAACAGAAAAGAATTGAGAAGGGAGGAGTACTTCAGATACATTGCCTTTGTCAGCAATATATATGTCATGTTGTGAACTATTTCCCAGTTTAAATTCCAGGAATGAACTTTTAGTACATGTGTAATAGCCTGGATATTAGCATGTCATTCTCTAAGAGTGCAAATGCCTCAGTTAAGACAAATCCTTACAGAGATCTTTGCTTGAATACTGTTAAATGAAATGCATACCTAATTCAGAGGCTTGTTCTGATTAAAAACAACTCCAAATTTTATTCCATATTCCTCTTCCCCTACTTGGACCTGTCCCAGATATTGACCAATAAATTTGGCAGTGTGGTGGGAGAAAGAGTGAATGGTTATTACAGGAGTTCTTAAACCTTCTGAGTTCTTTCATCCACTTACCCTCTTGAGAGAATTGCTTTGATCCTGTTTGTAAATCAGTATAATCCCTGTAAACAAGTGTGAGGGACTGAAAATGTTGGGTGTTTCCAGTTATTTAACTAAGTGGAGCTTTTAGTGACAAAGATGTGCTGCTTTCCTGCTTCTGGGATGGACAACGCTGAAAATGCACTTTGTCAGAATATTGAACTGAGTAAAATCTTGGAAGCACAGGCAATGTAAAAATGTGGTTTGTGTTTAATGCCTTGCACTCTTAATGTTTCTAGGCTGTATTTACTAAATAATTAGCTTTTCAATTGGTTCCTACACTACAGTATTTCTCAAGCTATTGGTGACATATGGAACAAACTTATTTCACAAAGGTCAATAGTAGAAATGTATGGATGTATGTATGGGTTGTATTTATGGATTGATGTACCTGCATCAGAAGACTGAAGGCAGATTCCTCTTTCAAGTTCTGAGCTTGATTAAATTTATTGATAAAAGACGACACGTGTGAGTCTTCATAAGTTCCAAAGGCATTGAGATAGAAGAAAAAGCAATAGATGTTGGTATATTAATGATAGCCATTCTCACAAATCATCTTGAAGACTAACACACATTTGGAGACTTAAGAAAAAAAAAAGCAGGGAATTCTATGTTTGTAGAAACATATGCAATATCAGGTTTTGTATAAAATTCAAGCTGTTCCTGAATTTCCTGGTCTTTGATTTCCATCCTTCCTGTAATTGTAAATAACCCTTTCACTCATTCACCTGCTCTAGAGTGTAAAGAAATACAGTCAGACACTTGCCTGGCAATACAGAAGCATTTTTTGACACTTTTTTCCATGGGAGTTATTCATTATGGTAATGGTACTGTGTGATGTGCAGTTTCTGGATTTATGACCCATTCTTGATAAGCGTGAATCCAGCCTGCATGTGCATCTTTGATAAGGTTCTAATTGGATAGCAGTGACCTTTCTGAATGTAATTCTAGGAGGAAGATTAAAAAGCAGTCCAGAAAGTGACAGGTTTGGGACAATAACATATGAATTCAGCTCTGCTGGCAGGCATGAGATGTAAGCCATGATAAATTAGAGGCAGGCCAAGCAGGCTTGCTGAGTGATTGCTCATTTCTGCTGCATCCTTGGGTAAAATCCCGTGAGTAACGCCCGTGGTGCCATATTTCTGCCATATTCAGTGTTTACTTATTTTGCATGCTGTGAAATAATACAGCAGGGAAAGTTTTGGGAGACACCAAGGAGAGCCTGCTGAGCATTGCACATCTCAGTGATCCTGTCCCCTCGTGTGGCAGGGGTGTCTTACATTTGTTGTCCTCGTTTAACTACTTGCTAATAGCTTGCTTCTGCTTGCTGCTTCTGCTGGCTTTCTGCTCTAATTAAACTCCTTTTACAAAAGCGATCTTTATCCAGTGTAGAATAGATTAGATTATAAATTGAAACTAAAATTAATCAACTTGACTCTGCACATATATATATATATTTTTTTTTTCCTTTGAAAATAAGATAACTATGAAGTTGGGTTATGGAACTTGTTCTACATATGTGCTTAGACACTTAAGATAATGTAAGAATGCACTGGAAATGAAAACTGAAAAAAAAAAAAGTCATAAAATCATATTGAAAGTTCAATAAAAGTTTTATAGTTTGGTTACATTGCCAATTATCTAGAAGAGTCACCAGATGCTTCCTGTATTGACACACCTTTGATTTCAAGATGAAACGTGGTCTGTATTTTAGATGTCTTTCTACATCTGTATTATTATTTCTACATAATTTTTGTGGAGCATACTTGACAATAAAACCAGCATAACATATCAATTTATATCTTGACTTTTCCTGTTTTATACATACATAAATAAAGGGTTGTTGTGACTATTGTTCTTGGTACAGCTTTTGCATTGTGACAAAAATATGGAGTTTCAAGTCACTTTTTAATTTAGGTGGAATTCTTGCTTTGCTATATGAAATCTGAGATCACCAGGCTGAAGGAGGAATATTTGTCACTGCAGTAAACGTAACTATGAATAACCTGTTTCTAAGGCTTTGTGAAAGCCATTGCTATTCAACCTCCAAAGTGGAGAATTCAAATGGTCATGAGTTTTAGCCTTTGAAGTAAAATGGTGGTGAAGGGGGAAAGATGTTATGAATGTAAATAGGGTTCTGGGTAACTGAGTATCATAGAGGTTACTGGAGTTGTAAACAGGGATTTGTAGTTTTATTTAAGTTTGTAAATTTAGCCACATGGGAAATAAAAACTAATTTTGTATTTTGATGCATAAGCTTATGACAAACATATTTAGATCAAATCCCCTGGTACTGGTGATATTTGTGAGAGAGGGATGTAATTATTTATTTATGCCTTGGTTTATTGGAGCATGCTGATAAAATGAGCTATCGCTACCTCCTGATAGTTTGTTTTGTTTTACCCTAATCTGTCTTGAAACATTTAGAAAATAGGTCATAGTAAAAAAGTCAGAGTTTGCAGGGCATAGCTGTCATTTAAATCTTAATAGTCTGCCTCGTGGAGATACCTAAAAGCAGATAGAAAATGAAATACAATTTGCTGTAATAATTTGGCAACTGAAGTTTGGCAGATAAGTTTTTCAAGTGAAAGGCCATATTTTGGTTAGTCTCTTACAAGTGTTTTAGAGAAGGGTTGAAAAGGGGAAGAGTTCCCACTGTTACCAAAACTTGCTAGCACAGATGTCCATTAATCAGTCCAAATTTGACTTCAGAATCCTGCACTTCAGAACAAACTGCATGTGAGAGACACAGGGCTGAAAACACTCCTAGAACCAGCAGCAGCCCCACTGGGTGTGTGTTTTAATAGTGTCAGGTAATTTAGGGCTCGTGTTACAGGTGAGGTAAGAACTGTTCAACACATGAACAGGAGTTATACTTTCTGAAAGTGGAATTGTCAAATATGATTACTTAAGGTTAAATAAGGTTCAGCATTTAAATTTAAGACCTTATCTACTTGATTTTCATAAATTCCTTGATGCTGCTAAATTCAATGTCCCATTCTCGGGTACATAGAGGATTTGGCATCTGGAGGATCTGGGTGCTTTTGTATTATGCCATATACCAATATATGGGGTGTTTTTGTCATGTGAGGTATAGGTGTTTATTTTGTATTTTAAAGTTTTGAATATTTGAATTAAGTGATCCAGGTTTTCACAGTTTGAGTGAACAGTTTGAAATAACAGTGTGAAGTAGTCAAGGAATGTCTACCCAGATAGTAAAACTCTGCATCTCTGCTGTTCTTCTTAAACTATTAGATATTTTAGAATATAACTGGAATATGTGCTATGATACCATGTAAACTTTGGTAACTCTTTCATAGTGATTGAGAGCAATGGGTTGAAAATGGCTCTTCCTTTCTGACTCAGTGGATAATTAAAAGGTTAGATGAAAAACAAGCAGGTGTGCAAAAAAAAAAAAGTAGTGATTCTGGCTGTTTTAAATTGTTGTTAATGGCAGTTAAGCTGGTGGGCTTGGTGCAGTTTACGTAGTTATTTTGTTCAGGCATTTAATTCAATTTTCCTTGTTACCATACCGAACCAGTTGTCTTGCTTGCTTGCTTTGGTTTTTAAATCTTAATGAACTTGTCATCTAACTATAAAAAAATCTTTGAAAGTGGGCATGTGCTTTTGACATGGAGGTAATGTTGGCTCCCTGACCAACAGCATCAAAACACAATCAATACTTCTGAGACAGCAGAATCTTGAATGTTTGTTGAAGTTGTTTGTAATGTCTTAACACCACTTCTAGTAGGACTGAAAGAAAACCAAAAAACAAACCAAAAAGAATGTAAAAGGAGTAATAGCACGTGGGTAGTTGGAATCTCCTTCTGGTGATGGAAAAGAGTCCATTTTTACATTTTGGTTGCTGAAGTATCTCATTTTATGTGAGAAACTCATAATACACACAGAGCTATTTGTTTTATTACGAAGTTTTTACAGTTAATTATCTCCTCCCAAGCAGACGAGGCTGGTGGGTGAATGTGTCTTCATTTGCATTAGCAATTTTCCCGATAAGAACCAAAGTCCGCGTTCCAGACGCTTGTTGGTTTTGTAGCCCCAGTGCTTTCATGTTTTCCATGGAAAGGCAACGTGTGTCCCCCACAGGCAAACTCCCATGCTGCTGTTCTGTGGAGAGCCAGGGAAATCAAAGAGCCACCTACTGACCCCACCTATTGTCTGGCCTTGTCGCCTTCTATCAGTAGCATGCCACAATCAGCGAGCTACATGTGTACCTCGTGCTTGCCTGGGCTTTGGCAGAGCCGTGCCTTGCACCTGTTTGCTTATGCATGAGCTGGGCATGTTTGAATCCAAAGAGCTGACAGAGAGGCAAGGAAAAGGGGGGGGGAGGGAAGTCACCGCCAGGCGCTTTTCATTAGGCTGCTTGGAGGAGCCAAGGCACAGTGATGCTGTGGAGGCAGAGGAGGCGTTGGCAGAGTCCACCAGTGTGTTATCAGATCGGGAATTTTAACAGATGTGGGCAGTTGATCATGGCATATGAAAGGCGTCTGATTTTTTTTCTATTTATTTTATTTCTTGGCTTTGATCTTTGATGCAAAAAGATGGCCTCCTTTGAGGGCGATGGGGGAATCTGTACTTTTCTTGAATGGAGCCTTACTTAGAATAAAAGCTGGTAAAAGTGCTATTCAACGTAAGTGAGGATGACAGAATCCACCCTGATATCAGCTAAGAAATCTGATCTATCCAGTCTGCTGGGTCTTGTAGGCATATGTTTACAATTGTTACAGAGGAGAGCCCTCTGATTTTTCCCTGTTATGTGTAGGAGCCACGTTTAACCTTGTTCATCAAAGGCTTTTTAATTTTTTTGTTAGGCATTTCTCATACTAAATCTCCAGTAAGAGTGTGTGGGAGCAGAAGCATAAGAAAATAGTTTCCATGTGCTACTGTGTATTTCTTGTCTTTTCAGTGTTTTGAATAAGGTACAGGAAATGCTTATTCCAGGTCAACCCAATAAATGTAGGTGCAGGGCCACATTCTTGATTTCTTGTTTGTACCTGCCCAGGGAAAATTGATTATTGTCCTCTAGGCACAGAGATATCAAATACCTTCACTCATGTCCAACTTTTTTGGTTCTTCCGTGTGCTTCTTTCCTTCTTGTTTTTGGCTGTGCTTTGGAAATCACACTTTGTCTCAAAGCACTGTATATAGATAATTTCTAATTCGAGTATTCTTACTCATGATGTGGCTTTCTTGAGGTAGGGGTGATTCTTTGCAAGGGATAGGAACATAATCCCCATTCTAGAGTTAAATAACAAAGTGCTGTGGGATAAGGCTCCCTAATAACTAGATATTAGCTGTATTAACAAATGTCTAGCCTTATACTATATGGATATGTCAAGTCATCTTTACTGTCATTTGGAAAACACTTGAACAATTTTGGTTCCCAAATGATGCATTTTCTATTGATATTTAGGCTTTATTAATGCCAACTGGTTTTAAATTCCTAAAGCTTGGGTCTTTTATGTGTAGTCCTTCAGAAGGAGATAGAAGGAGATTAAACATCTGAATACTTTAGAGAACATGGACCCTGTGTGATTTGTTGCATTTGAAAGTGAGGTTTGGGTTATCAAAGGATCCAAGGATACTCTTGCAATATTGCAACTCTAACTCAACAGATGCTTTCATACACAGAATTACAGGAGAGTAAATTAAATAACGAGTTGCCAAATTTTGAGAACTTAGAGCTACTATAAATATTGCCTTGCCAATGGAATTTTCTGCCAAATGCACACCTAATTACAAGTGTTACACTCATCCCTCATTTCTTCCTCTTCTTTTTTTAGTGCTATCTTTATATCTTGATGAGAACCAACAAAAATTTTAGATGGTGGAAAGTTTTATGTTCCTCTGCAATAGGAATGTTGGCTGCTTTTATGTGGTGAAGGGTCTTAAATGTGATTTTCAAAATGAACTCCTGTTATTAAATTCATATTGTGCTTCGAGTATTCCTGTAAAACCTTTCCATAAGGTAAAATTTCCATGCTATAAAATGTAATTTTAGTATTTTAGCATATTACAGTGGATTTGTTTTATATGATTCATTACTGTATCAGAAGTTCTGTGCTTTTTTCCTAGTGCATATGAGCCAGTGCTTCTAATAAGCTTTGTCCAACATTTCACCTTTAGTCTGTTGTCCCATACAGCTGTTATCTGACAAAAGGGGAAATAGAAACAAAGAACAAGACACATTCCTGAGGTCTATTTTACACATTCATCTATGGTAGATAAAACATGGTCAGTCCTGTAGTACGTAGAGCGGCATTTGCAATTGAATACGTGTAATAAATTCTGGGAAGACTCCACCTCTTGTGTTGCACAACAAAAATCTTGGAGCTGTTGTGTCTCTGTGCCCCACACAGTCTGAACAAATGAACACTTTTGGACTTTGCATTCCGAGTTTCAGTGCTTGGGCAGAAGGATGTACATCTGCGGGCCCTTGCATCACTAATTTCATGTCAGCAATGGGGCTTACTGCCATTTAAATGAGAATTTATAATAGCTGTAAAGTTTCCAGATGGTTAGACTGGTAAGTTTTAAGGCCACTAAGCTTAAAAATATTTATTTTTTTAACTGCCTATTTTTCTTAAACACAAACATATTTAGACTTTTTTTTCCATCAGCATTTACTAGAAATATTCTTTATTCCTCACGTTAACCCATGTATTGTAATGCAACTGCCTTTCAGTAGATTTTTTTTTTCTTTGACAGCTGTTTTGATCAGATTGACTGTGTACCTAAGGAACAGCAGTAATAACTCAAAGGCATGGGTACAGAACCCCTTTTCAATTCAAGGGCAGTAATGGGAATTTACCCGTATTGTGACTCCTTCCCAGTGGAACCGCTACATACAAAACCATTTATTTGCCTTTGGGAGTTCGTGTCCTGTTTAAATCCTGGCAGGTTTAGAATTTCCAGAGGTAACTTTTGCCTTCTCTGCAGCTTTTCTGAACATATCCCTCAGAGAGCCACGGGTTTAGCTCTGGGGCACCCCTGCCAGGGCTGCAAAGACCTGGGACCTGTTGCTGATAGTTTGACTATGAAGACATCCATGAGTTTCTGCTATTCTGAACATAGTTAAGTTCAGTAAGCTTCAGAGCTGGAGAAGAGTCACTATATCCCTGTCTTATCTGTTCCTCTACTTCAGGTGTAAAATTGCAAAGGAAATTTCAGCTTCACAAAATACTGCAGCTACAGATGGAAATTTCAAGTTAAGAAATAAAGTAATTCCCATTGGACTATTCTATAGGGACTGATTAATGTTTTATTCTTCTGTATGTTTTGGGGTTTTCCTTCAAGCTTTTTAAATGATAGTAAGCTCATTTTCTCTCCTTAGCACTGGAAATTTGCGTGTCAATTTGATTTTGGGAAGTTCTTTAAACTGTCACATCTATATTTGTAGATGGATTTCACCTGTTCAGCTACAGTATATCTGCAGGCTTGTTATCCCAAGAACACAAAATCATAATGAGGCCAAAGATGCAAATGAGTGTTTGGGAGTCCTGTGAGTTTTACAGGTCTTACAAACATTTTTGTGTCGACATTAGTATTTATTACAGGTCAGCCATTGTACCATAGTGGATGACTTCCTGTGAGAATTTTAGTGTTTATGAATGTGTGCAGGACATACAGCAATGCATTGATGACTGCCAGCATATTTGTCAGGAGTCCAGTACTAGTCATGGGAATATAGTCCCACAGGTCCCTGTTGGTTTCTACATCTTTCAATAGATTTAGGTCCTTTACTAACATTACTCAGTCTCCAACATCCCTCTCATCCAATTCACAGCTGGAACCTCCTTACCTACTAATACATGTCCTTGCTGCCTGAAAAACATACTTTGGAAGGAATGCTTAAAGAAGTATAGATTATTGGCTTGGCTACATCCAGCTTTGTCACAGACATGATCTGTATAAAATATTTTGATGACTGAATATTTCATTTCTAGTTTATCTTTTCCGTTCTCTTGTTTTGGCTGTCAATTAGTGTTCTCTTCTCTCAATTTTATTTTTTTTTTACATTTTGCATATTTTCTTTTTATCTTAATCACTTCTAACTATGGTTACAGATAATTTGTGAAATAACAGGGAACCACATAAAAAGCAGAAAAGCTAGAGGAAAATGCTTTTCCAGGAAAATGTCAAAATTGGATAATTTCTTTTCTCTCTCTCATTTGTCTGCTTTTTTTTTTTTTTCCTCCCCCCTTCACTGGATGTATAATTACCTCATTGTTTCAGTAATGTGAAACAAAAATTAGATGCAAGAGGGAAATCTAAATAGAAGGACTCTAAAATGCTTTTTCAAAATGAAGAATTTAACTAAACCACTCTAAAGTCCCCTGCTGGGCTCAGGCAAGCTGAAATTAATTCAAGAAGGCAGATAAAAATTTTAACCAGCCCGAGTGGAGATGACGGATGTGACAGCTCTCAGTTAAAATGTCTTTTAGTGGCAAATGCATGCATATTAGTCAAGTGATGTGACATAACCGTCCTGGGTGAAAGAAGATGAACCAATGACCATTTGCATTGAGAACAAAAGAAAATTTAGAAGATTGCAATATAGAAAAGAAGGAAAAAATAAGCTAACATTCTGTTTCTGTGTGTAAACCTCTACCTTTGAATATATAAGCATGTGTGTATGAAAGATGTAGCTTAAAAGATTGTGTGAGTGATGTGAAGGAACTTCTGTTTAATATTTTTGAGTTTTCTTTTTATGGAAGAATTCAAAAACAACTGTAGGATTGTTTGAATGGTATCCATGAAAATTTGTGGCTTTTCCTTACTCTGTGCAATAATGGCAAAAAAGGAAAAGGCTGAGGTGTGTACTGTTAATGCATTCACTTCATTTTAGAAATATTTCTCTTTTGGAAGATGTTTTTGGCTCCTTCAGGGTCTTCTCAGACTGAGAAGATGCACAGGTTGAATGGGAGAAGATTTTATTCAAGGTTCATGCGAGGATGCAGCCCATTGTGAAACACTACAACAGAAATAAATAACATCAGGAATGGACCTTGAATAAAAGAAATTACCTGCAAAGAAAACACACTGAGAAATATTGGTCAGTTTACCACATGATTTTTTATTTTTTTAACTTATGCTTTACCAGCATATTCTACCAAGTCATGGTAACTCCCAGTTAGAGCTGCCCAGATAATTTTATTTCTGTATTACTCTTATTTTCCCCACTATAATCAAATTGTATTATCATAATTTCGTTATTCAGAGGCACCTCTCACTGGGTACCTCAATAACGTTCAAGGCCGCATCTGGAACTTCCTGCCCTTAAGTGCTGTGGGGAGAGTGGGAGCACGGCCATGGGAATATCTTTCTAGGAACACTTAGATGCAAAATAAGACATACTTCCAAACTCTGTTATAGAGAGAATTCTCTCTAAAGGTTAGTGGTTGAAATCTTAAAACTAATTGGACATTTGGGATATGGCTACTTTTGGTATCTTTCTGTGTGCGAGTGTGAATAAATTGATCCTTAACATCTTAATACCCAATCAAAAAAAAAACCCATTTGTTTTGTTTCCAGTGGTGGCATTTTCAAGTGTGCCCTTGTGCAGCATGCTCTGTCATCCTATTTCACTTGAAAGAAGCAGCATGCATTAAGGGAGTTTTAACTATTGAACAAAGTACTCTAAAACAGGGTCAGAGGGGTAGGGACTGTAAAATGCTGACCTGTTCAGAAATAAACTGCAATTCAGCAAGCCTATGGCAAGCTACTCATTAACATTTTAACAAGGGTAGCTAATGGCACAACAACCTGATTACAGCAATGTGTCTGTCTACATTTGTTCTGTGGATTTCTTTTTTATCCCTGTTCATGGTTTCTTTGAAAATAATGTTTATGATGTTTAAAAAGGTGATCTCAGCTATTTGAAGTGATTTGCTGGAGAGAATAAGTCAAAAGAGGAACATTTTGCTGCATTTATTTTAATTAAAATCGTGTAAACAAACATAGGTGGTTTTTTTTCTGTCTCTGATGCTCATTGCAGGCGTGTACATTGAGAACATCAGGGTGTAAATCAACTCCTTCTCTAAACCTGCAAATGTTCAGGTTTTCTCAGTGTCTTCATCAAGGTCTGTCTTGTCACACTTTGGCTAGATCTGAACCTGAAATGGCCATAATTCCAGTTTCCTAGCTATTCCCCTGACCTTGAGAAAGGCTTCTCTACCCTTTTTGTGCTTCAGTAACCAATCTGTAAGATGAAGACATTAACTTTTCTCAGCATCACATGGACACTAAATATTAACTGCTTTTTTGAGTTATAGTGTGCATACAGTTAATGTACACCCTTATGGACAGTGTGCAGCCTTTCTGGGGTTAGAGACTAAGGTAATTTCTATAGGTTCATGCCTGTGACCCCAGAGTTTCCTGTTGTGTACCTTGAGATCATAGAATTGCTTAGGTTGGTAAAGACCGCTAAAATCACCAATGATTGATGTGTCTGGAATCCAGGAAGAGTATCTGAAGAATCTCACAGCTTCATGTTGCTGTCTCATTCAGTAAAATAAATAGTGAAGAAGGAGTATAAAATAAAATTGGTGGAGTAGATTACACCAGAATAAACCCCGTATGAACAAAAGCATCTCTGCTTGAGAGTTTGATTGTTTTAAGTGAAGTCACTCTTAATTGGTGTGCTTAGCATGTTGCGTACCAGGATATTGTCTGCCTGCCTCAGTAGGGAATAGATTAATATTTCAGGAGGAGGGATGTTGACCACAGAGGAGATTTCTGCTTGGCTGGCTTTCCAAATTATGTCCAGTTGAGGCATATCCAGATTATTTCTCTGTCCCCATAGTAAGGTTATATCAAGCACTAAAAATTATTTTATATTATTATTTTGTATATTTAAAATCCAAATGACACTTTCAAGTGACTTAGTCTTCATTGAGATTAAAAGTACAAGTTTAAGACCTTTGAGGCATGCATACCTCACAAGACAGCAATGCTGCCTCAACTGCTACATCTGTTTGTACTTGGTGGATTCTCCAAAACTTGGTTGGATCACCAAAATAAAGTAGCAACTGCTGCCAGGGAATTTTCTGTAAATAAATAAATAAAATTAGATTCTTAAAAAAAAAAAAAAAGAAAAAGAAAAAAGAGAGAGAAAGCACAACTTCTAGAAAGAAATGCAGGATGCTTGGCATGACTATGGTGACTTCAGAAAGGCTCAGGAGCTTACTGGAGTGCAGTGAACTTGCTGGTCAGCAGCAGGTGACTGTTGGATGCTGAACCTTTTCCACTTGTTCTTGTGGGACTCCCAGTCTGGGCTATATAGCCTGTCATGGGGCTTGTCAAATAAAATGGAGTTATGTATCCACAAATAGTGCAAGTCAGTAACATCAGCAGTATTAGTGAGAACATGAACTTCACTGCAAGTCAGAGTTTGAAGCATTTTGTCCAAATTTCTTTTCTGACATGGTTTTTACGTTATTTCTGGTTTCTGTCAATGTCGGCTGCTTTTTTATGGATCTTAACATTATTAATGTCATATTGTAAGGTTTGAATACATCATGTTTATACAAATGAAAAGTCTTGGGTCTTGGAAGGGAAGGCATCCTAATATAGAGATCCCTTTGGAGATCTGATTTAGGCTGCTGTGGAGGTCCATTTACTTTCACATATGGTTTCAAAGGCAAAGTACATATTAAGATAATGTAGGAAAAATAGTATAGTTAAACTCAGTGCGAGATCTTATGGAAGGGGAAGGTGAAATGTACTTATCAAATGTTGAAGCAAGTTGTTTGTATGCACTCACACTTCAGAGACATGTACTCAGATGAAGATGTTTGTGTCTGCATGGTCAGATCCAGATCACTTGCGCTAGGCACAGGAGACAAGGGATGAAAGTTCCTCTTGACTGACAATAACAGGAGAGATCTTTGGTCTTAAACATAGTATCCTGCAACCATATTCCTGGTAATAACATCCTTCAGCATCAATACAGGCCATTATTTCAAACCTTTGTTCTGCTCTTATTCCGGTGCTAACACACAGATTTTAATTTATGTTTTATTCTTACTAGTCTTGACTTTTTTTTTCCCCTGATACAAATCTGTACAATAACCTATTAGGAAGGGTATATACTATTCTCTCCACAGTAACTCTAATTTTAGCTCATTGGAAACCATGGGAAATATTATCTTCTGTAATTTTGTGCTACATACCCAGCTAGAAATGTGTGGAAGTTAGGATTATGAGTATAAGGCATTCAGGTGAAATGTTGAAGGGGCTGTAATTCAGTGTACTTTTATCAGAATGTGTTATTTCAGGTATGAAGAATTTCTCAGAATTTTTAACAAGTACCTTGACTGTGAATTTGCTTTTCCCCCTCTCTTTGCACCTCTCCTCACAGGGCTGGTTCACACACTTTACTTCTCACTGCTAAATATCATTTTTTGCCTTTTCTTATGCACACGTCCCCCTTCTGCTTTCTAACCATCCTGTCAGGTCTTTCTGCAACTTACCCATACACAGCTGTTAAAACTTTTCAGACTGGTGAAGATATATTTTGTTTATGAATATCGTTATTTATCACCATTTGCTCTTATTTTTATAAATTTTGTCAGCAATTAGTGCTTTATCAAGATGTAAATGCTGGTGCCTTGATTCTGAGTTCCTTGTGTAGAAGGCTTGGAGGAGCTGGTCATGGAGCATGAGCCCCACGGGTCTCTGCAGAGTTCCTAGTAAGGTGTTAACCCTGAGATTCATGGAACTTGCAGCCACTTTCACTGGACCCATCTAGCACTTGGAATAACTCTGCCATGTGTCTTTTTTATTCCACAATCTGTTCTACCTTCCTTTGCTGTAATTTTGGCACTGTGCTATACTCAGAGGTTCCATGCTGCAGAATATTTTAAGGGAGGATGTTTTCCACTTCATGTGGAAAACTCTCCCAGACCTTTGAAGCATTCTCCAGAAGGAAGACACACTAAGTGCATTATTCCCAAGTGTTGGTAGATGAGCTGCCTCAAGGCTATGGTTTAGCATTTATTATTACTGGATCTGTATTCAGAGTCTAAGATGAGAGCTCTGTGCTGTTTGGGGGGGAGGCAGATGGTATAAATTTAATGAGTTGTTACTGGTTCAGCACTAATGTTGTGTAAATGTTATCTATGTCTTGCTTCATGATTCTGTGCCCTCATACCAAATGTACTCCTATTATGGTGCTACTACTGGAATTTGCCTCAAGAATCTTAACATATTGATTAAAATATTATAGTGTATTGATTAAAATCAAGTGAGATTAGTTCCCACAGGGAGGATTTGTGGAAGTTAGAATCTCATAGTCACTGGGATGAGGCACACTGATGCAATTGTGCTAATTTTGAAAATTTTACTGATGTGTAAAATCTTGTATCTTCTAAAATATATTAGTATGAAGAGATTTAAACCTCATTTTTCCCAAAGTATGTAAACCAGCATAAACATACAGAGGTGTCTTAACTTGCCTCTTCCTTGTTCCCTGCCAGTTCCCTTCCCAGTTATCCCTTCTCATGTCAGAAGGTGTTGTATAGCCAGAGAGATCCTCCAGATGGGGGATCTAATCTAGGTTAAAAAAAAATCCTCTGTGGTGGGTAAGTGCATGTGTTTGTTTAGACAAATTTAGAAGTTTGTCCAGATGCCGTTTAAACTAGATTACTCCCCAGGCCAGTTCCAAATAGGTCACACAAGTTCATGCAGTGGTCCAGTACAGGGGAGGATGTGGAGCTGAGAAACTGGAGAATGTAGGGCAGAGAAATCAACCAGGACTGGGGTGAATGAGACCTGTGTTTGGCAGTAAATTTAACACAGGGCTTGATAAAATCCTGTTCTTAGGCAGGAATGTACAAAAAGGCACTCAGAGAGGAGTCTCTTAGCATGAAAAAGTGCCCAGTGTGGCCTGAGGGACGGAGACACAAATGACGCTGTAATGCTAAATGTGACTTAGGTTATTAAGAGAAGATAAAGTAATAATAAGTATTTCGTGGAAGAACTGTATTACAGTCAGGGGGGAAGAATGACATTCTGAAATGCACTGCAAATTATTTCTGTATCTAATCAAAGGTTTAGTGCTGGTTCATCACTGTTTTCCACCTGCTGCTTATTCACAGCTTATCATTTGTTGAGTCCTATAAATGTCATGAATTCATCAGCTTCCCTGTTAAGCCTTTCAAATGCCAGAGAATGGCAGCAGGTATTACTGTGGGGCCCTTTCTTCTCTCCTTCCCAGTCATCTTTGCATTTTCATTCATTTCTTTGAATTTTCTTCTGCTTCCCAATGCTTTTGCTGTTAATCATCCCTTGGTGGTCACTCTAATGACTGTACTGTGGAAATGTTGGGCAGCTCTGTCTCTTACCCAGCCTGTTGGCGAACAGGGAGTATTCTGGGAACTGCCAACACTCAAGTCTCAGCCTCTCCATTGGTGATGAAATCAAGTCTGGGTTAGCAGGATTTTATGGATTTAATTGCTTAGATACCAAAATAAGGTGTCCTCATGTCAAGTGAAACCCTACAGAATAATTGTACCAGAGTTTTTCTTCAGACTGCTGTTGGTAGTGGTTGCAGGAATGTGCTCTGCCAAAAAGTTGTTGGTGTTGATATGCAATAATTCTCCCTTTTTAATATTAACCTTAAGTTTCTTTGTTTATGTTGTGGCAATACCTACAAGAATCGTAACCTCCTGTGTACTGCTCAAACACAGAGCACTAACGAAAAATGTGCTCTCTGGTTTTTACTGTTATTATATTCCTCACTTCTTTTGAATCTTATAATAATTATTACCTTCAAAACATCCACACTTATTTGTTGTATTACGGGTGCTGTTTAAATACTGGGATAAATACAGATAATGCTTAAAAAACATTAAAACGCTCATACAGTATTTTGCATAAAATATTGTATTCTGCAATATGTACTACAATATAATTTTTTGTATTATTTTACAATGTTTTTATTTATATAATTTAAAAAACAACATGTTAAAGGAGGGACTGTTTAGATAGCACTGGAGAGAGCCTAATGTGGAGCTAAAGAAAACAGTTGATTTTAAGGGAGATTTTGAATAAGACAAAGTATTTGGGGGGGGATAGATATATAGAGCTCTTTTTCTCTTAAGCTCTCAGGAGCAGCACTCTAAAGGATATATTGCAGGTAGTCATCTGAGAATGAAAGTTCTATTTCTGTGAAAAATCATTTAGAACCTATCTGTTTATATTTCACCGAAGTGGTGAGTGCAAGATGTATAAGTGATTGAAGATTGTGTGACTTGTAAAGGGCAAAAGTGTGAATGAGACTGTCTGTTTTACTTCTCTTGGAAAGAGGGTTGCATTTTTACAGCCCTAAGCCTAAAACTGCTTCATTTCCTGCCAGAAAAATAATTAGAATTAACACATATGCCATGCTCACTCTAGAGGTTGGATTTTTAAAGCAGCTTAGGAGAGGGGAAATAGGGGGAACTTTCTTAAAAACTGGAGTACTAAGGCCTTTGAGCTCTTAAAAGCATCTGGTTTTAAATGCAGAGGAGTGTAGTTTTCCTGGTAGGCCTCCTATGAAAGAAGGGGAATGGGAAAACAAAAAGGTGCTCTGTAATCCACTGCATAGCATCTGCCTTAGGCCTAGCAAAGGAGCAGGGGAAGGAGCCAGAATGTATCTAAAACTGCCATTTCATACTTGGCCCATTTCTTACCACACTAGGTTGGGTAGGGAATATTCTTGTAGGCACTAAATCCCTTCTCTTTTATTATAGCAAGTGGCTACAGAGACTCATCCACTTAAAGAAGCAAAGAAAAAATCCAAACACAGATAATACTGACATTCATCTAAGTCCACTGCACCATCTTATATGCTGATGGTTTTGTAGACTCATTTTCATCTATTTTAGTGGGGACAGTAAGTTTTTAATATTCTCTTAAAAACACTTCATAAGCCAAAACCAACAAAGTAATCTCAGAATCGCATGTAGTTAGATAAAAATGTTCCTCTGAGTTCCCATAAAACTGTCTGCTGTATTATTTTCTTATTAATTGTTGCTTTAGTGCTTTAACAGAAATATGCTTTAAAAGTGACCCTTGTGATAAGGGCAGATGAAGTAGGATGACATTGCTAAAACCTGTCTACACCAACAATGTTCCAGTTCATTGCCTGCAATGAAAGGGTGATTCTGGCTATTATACCAGTGTTGCCTACCTTGGATAAGAGCTAATTAAGGAGTAAAAATGTTTTCTATGTGAAAAGTTAACTTTTAAAAAAGTTGTTTGTGGTTTAAATGTCATGGGAACTTTAATGTCAGGGCCTTAGAAGGGTTTATGGACAAGTCAAGAGCATTGCTAAGAGAACAGATGTTGGAAACAGGTGCCATATCCTTGTGTGTTTAGCAACACCTCTTTCAGAGCCTTGGTTCTCTGCAGCTCTGTATCATAAATAATGTGTTGACTCACTTTTAATCCTTCTGCTGTTGTACTGAAAGCCAGGCTATGTTTGGATCCAGTAAAGTGCATTATTGTACCCAAGGGCTGAGCTGGTTAAAGTGGGGACACTGAGTACTATAATTTCCATCCTTTCTTGGAAGAGGCAGAGAAGATGGATTTTCAATTTTTGTTTTTGGGCTCAGTCTAATCTCAATCTATTCAGTCACAGTGGTTTAGTATGAAAAGTAGTTTTCTTGATGGGTTTTTAGTGCAGCTCAGTGGGTGACATTCCCAGGAAATCTGCGAGAGTTGTAATAGTGATGCTGATTTTTAGCTTTTTATTTCATTTTAATGAAAAAATTTAAAGAAAGGCAGATTTTTTATAAGCAAAACTCAGTTGAATCTTAACTCAACTATAGAATGAGCTTAAACCCTTTTAAGGATTAACTAACACTTGTAGAATATTCAACTCAAGGCAACAAAGAAGCGCACTTTCTTAATGGTGATTCTTTTCTGTCTTTCCCCTTTTTCCTGTTGGTTTATATGGATTCATACAGGTCTTAAATATATAGCAAAAGTTTGTTGATTTAACTTAAAGAAGTTTCAAAAGTAATTTAACCTAAATAGATATCCCTGACTAGACTAAAGAACTTTTATTTTGTTTATCTTCATGTCTCATAGACTGAAAACAACTACAGCAAGCCTCTTTAACTGAATTGATAAATACATTCTTTCAGTTATTGAGGTAGTACACAAAAGGAACTATATTAGTCCTGGGAGAAAAATAAAGTAATTTAGATCTTAACAATTATGCTGTTCCTGATTTTGCCAAGAGGATTAAATATTAAAACATAAAAGCAGGTCTAAACTAGGGATTTTTTCACTGACGTGCACACATACATGATCCAGTGGAAGGTGTCCCTGCCCATGGCAGGGGGGTTGGAACTAGGTGATCTTTTTGAGGTCCCTTCCAATTCAAGCTGTTCTGTAATTGCACGAAACAACCATCCCTATTTGATATTATGGACCCACAATGCTAAATACCCAGAAACTCCATAGGAAAAAACAATTGTTCTCTATACATCTAAATACTTAGTTTGGAATTCACTTTTTCAGCCAGTACATTTTGAAGACTGCTTAGCCTAAGGGACTCTTTTGCAGTAGGAAATGACAAACATGTGCATTAGATGATGATTGGAAATGCCCCATGAAAGAAAAGGGAAGCCAAAGGGTGCAGTAAATGTCCATTCCTGTGAAACTGTCAGTAAAGTCCACCAGAAGCCTCTTAGAGTAATCAACAGATTGTGCATGTGTTACATCCCAAATGAAGGTAGGAAAGCCAATCAGCAGAAAGATAAAGACACTTCCCAGAGCTTTCATCTCCCTGTCCCCCTGTTTGCATAGAAATACTGCTAACAGCAGACATCACGTGGCCCTAATGAGAGCAGGTGTGTTCCCTCATGGATCCCAGCCAGTTGTGGGTGGTAATGAAACCAATCTGCAAATGAGATTTTAAAGGGTGCAATATTTCATCACTGGCAATACTGTCAATGTGCAGAAGGCCCTTCCCTCTCCTCAGAGCGGAATGCGATTAGTTGCAGATTAAGAGGGATGACAGCCTAGAGTTCAAAGCACACCCTCCATAGTGTCAACAGGCCTTAATGATAACATAGTGCCACTTCCCTGAAGGAGTTTCATGTCTTATTCAATGTAAATGACAAAAAATGTGGCATTTTAGAACCAATGATGTGTTTTTCTATTGATGTTGTCATAGTACCCAGCTGCTGAAAGAGGGGCTGTTTGTCAGATCCCATTTTCCTCAGTGATTCATCAAACAGGAGCATTTCATGCATGCAGTATCAGAATGGGAATAAATAACTTGCAGCAATGCATTGGACAGTGTGGTGCTTTATTCATCTCCTGCCTGCTTTGATGCTATCTGATGTGTCAGATTTTGGGTAGGTTCATCCAGCAATGTGTTTGGTATTTTGCAAGCTGCATGGCTACTTTTTGGGAGCAGGACTTAGAAAACAGGGATGTTATTGAGTTAATGGATGAGAAAAGCAGAACTATGCATTAACATTCTTTCTGCTGTGGAAGTTTTACACTCCTTCAAAGTGCCATTAATGCAGCCTTTTCTCTCATTCTTAAATTCCATAGTTTTGTCCAATTACAGTCATTCTAAGAAGGAAGAAAAATTGGTTTAATAGAACTCAAAACTGATTAAAATATGATTTACTCACATAGCACTTGCTATCACCTATAACATGCAAATGCATGACCTGACATTATTTAGTGGCAATAAAATAAATGTTTCTGTTTCAGAAGGGTATAGGCACTAAGAAACCATGAGTTCTTAAGAAGTTCTGGGCATTTCTGGCTGGCACAATGTGACCTGGATGTAAATCAAGATATTGGATGTCTTTTCATTGCTAACATAGGAGGGTGGTGTGTAGCTTTAAGTCTTAAAATGTCTGAGGATTAGTTTTAATTATTGTTGGATTTTGAGAGTTTAGGAATTGATGTGAAATTGTTAGAAAAGAGGGGAGGGGGAAGATATGCATAAGGAAAGCCAAATAAAAAGCTTGGCACATAAGAGGCTTCTCTTTTGGAAAGTAGATGTTGACCAGTGTTATGGGAGCTGGGCTGATTTCCTAAAGGGAAATACTACAAAAATTTCTCACAGTCTGGCTTTGGGTGTCTGAATTAATATGCAGGTGCCCAGAGACTATATAGAGTGGTTTGGGTTGGAAGGGACCTTACACATCGCCTACTCCTAACAAAAGTTCCTCTTTAATGTCTGCCTGAAGAAAGGAGAGCAAATATTGTAGTTTACATGCAAATTGTACACTCCAGCTTGTGTGAGGTTTTGAGTAAGAGAAAGTTTCAGTTTGTACTCGCTACTTGGGATGTAGTTTAATTTTCTATTAAAATCCGCTTTTATTCCCTGAGTTCAAGGGATTTTGATAAGTTCTTCTGTGTGCAGTGTGTTCTCCTGGGTCTGCTGGGAGGAAAGGCAGAAATAAATTTCTCTTCTTTTGAATCCCTCTTTTTCCATAGTAGCTAACCCTCACAGAAGTTGTTCTAGGGAACAGCCTTTATGTGGTCTTAAAGGATAAAAAGCTTCTAAAGTATGGTTTAATAGTAATTTAATTGGCATAATGGTAATAGTATGCATTAGACGTTTTTATGATTGTTTTGTTGCTTCATATTCCAATCCTTCAGCCCACCTGACTGAAAGATCAGTTGGATGACACAATCTTCCCCAATGTCCAGATATTTTCTTCAGCCAAATCCCAGGAGAAATGCAAAAGTCCTGTTCAGGATAGTCTGGAAGGCACGGTAGTTGAACTATTCCTGTGACAAAGATAATAGTATCCAGCAGGATTCTTTCTTTCTCTAGGGATGTATAAATTAGCATAATATGAGTATAACCAATGTAATACCATTATTAATTAGTTTTAAAAACAATTATACACACATACATGTGTAATCATAATCTCCATGCGTATTACATTTGTATGTACCAACAGATGTAGATCCCCACACACGAAGTTTACATTACTCATAAAGTGTCACAGCAGGGTAAGTAATTTTTCATTGTTTAAGTAATTTTTCATTGGTGTATGGCAAGGTGTGATCAGGATTTTTTCCATTCTTCTCCACCTGAGAGCTCATGTACACATCAGAGGAATGAAGGAAACTGTGATATTCTTTTCAGTGTGGATATGGTAACTGCTTTCATTAAAAACTTGCTGGTAGTTTTCTGTCATGTTTTGATCAAAATCCCCAGCCGTGTTCTGCTCTGGTATGTCCTTCTAACATGAGTAGTGGGCTAGAAAATGTCACTAGATTTAAGATAATGATTTATCAGTTCATGAACAGAATTAATGGATGTGTCTGTGAGCATGAGAAACCAAAATCTAGTATACTCTTATATTTTTGACCTCATTAGGCATCTTTAGCATTGCCTTCAGGAGAAAAATGGTCAGTGTAGAGACATCAGCAGTTTATCCAGTGGTGAGTGAAACAGGTAATACTGAGGATATTGGGGGCTGCTGGGTGGGTGATGGCAGGATGCAGAGAAAGTGGTTTTCTGGTTAGAGAGTTGCAGATGTATATTGAAAGTGAAACATGGACTCCTCTGTCTTCCTAACTACAACCCCAGCTTGTATGTGGTGTGTAGTCCATCAACATAAATTCATGAGAATTTCTGTGCAAGACTCCTTCTCCCAGAGTAAATCTTCCAATATTCCCATTCAAGGGGCATTAAGGGCAGAAATTCTAAGAAATGAATGTGTAGAGAAGAATTAATCTTCAGAAATGTGAAATGAGTACTCTTGGCAGGTATTTATGATGTAGTTGCACAGCAGCAGCATGTTGGAAACAGCTAAAAAGTGCGAGTTAGACAGAACTCTTCTCTGGGCTGAAATCACCACAGCATACGCTTTTTTTAGCAGGTGATGAAATTTATGGATTTCTCAGTTCCACAAAGAATTATGGCCATGTAAAATATTATTAAAGCATCTTATGTGATTGAATGGTTAACAGATTACACAAGTAAAAGAGTACTCTGGACTGGGGAAGCTTGGCAATTGCAAGTCTGCTTCATCTCTGTAGCTTGTGGTCTTTGAACAAGGCTGGATTTAGAAAGGACTGTCTAGGGCATGAATGTCCTAGGGGCTTTGAGCTGTTTATTTAGGATTTGAGAAAAAAATTCGAACACAACACATGATGGTAATAAAAATCACAATAATAATGATGTGTTTTGAATTGGATATTTGTATCCATATCGCACAGTCATTCTATGCGTGAAAATGCAGACCCAGCATAATTTTATAATGCTTCATTTGCTAATGGAGCAATGTAAACCAACTGAAATACAGACACACAATCGACAAGCAATGCTATTACAGCTCATTTGTCAAACATGTTAGGCTTATGAATGCAGTTTTACATTGTTTATTAGTTACATTAGTTACACCATTTCATGGCTTACCTCCCTGTGATCGCAATTGACACAACACAGGTGTCTGATGATTTGAGGATGATGTAACAGTCAGTATTTTTCTCTTTTCTCCAGAGTAAGCTTGGATCTTTTCCTGCAAAAAAGATACCTGGGTCCAGTACTGGCCCTGAGCTCTGTTTTAAAGGCTAAAGGGGGCCAGAAAAAGTGCTCATGTCTTTTGCCTTGTAACTCAGGTAAATTGCTAGTGCATACTGCTGTTTGCTGGCAGTGAAAAGGACCATGCACTTCACTTTGTGGGATCCATCTGTTGACTACATTACATGCTACTATGAATTTTTCCTTCACAGGAAGATTATCAGTTAAGTGTTTCTAACTTAACTGATAATTACTGAAGGGGTTTGTTACTGGAGGCTTTGGGCTTTTCACGGGGAGTTAGAAGCAATAGTGCAAAAAGTCTGTGCAAATTTCAAAAGGAAGCAATTCAAAAGGAGTGTTGTTTCTGGTGTGTGGTAGTTTGTTTAACGGAAGAAAAAAATTACAATATCTTCAGAATAATGGAATATTCACTTATTTCTGAAAACAGTCTCATGGGCACCTATCTTCATGAAGAAAAGAGGAGACTGAGAGGAGGCTTCACCACAGTGCAGCTTCCTCAAGAGGGGGAACAGGAGAGGCAGGCTCTGACCTCTTCTCTGCAGTGACCAGTGAATGGACCTGAGGGAACAGCTTGAAGCTGTGTCAAGGGAGGTTTAGGTTGGATATCAGGAAAAGGTTCTTCCCCCAGAGGGTGTTTGGGCACTGGAACAGGCTCCCCAGAGCAGTGGTCACAGCACCAGCCTGCCAGAGTTCAAGAAGTATTTGGACAATGCTCCCAGGCACAGGAGAATTGATGGGACTGTCCTGTGCAGGGCCAGGAGTTGGAGTTTGGTCATTGTGTGTCCTTTCCAATTCAGGATATTCTGTGATTCATATAATAGTTTGCTCATGTGGCTTTTTTTGCAGATTTTTTTAATGGATTCCAGATATATATGACAACAAAACTGACAGTCAGCTCCTACAGTTATTCTCTTGAGGTTTAAATATTTTCTAAATACTTTTGAAAAAAAAAAGCAAGTTCTTTTTGATTATTAAGGATTTTCACTAATTTATTTTAGCGCAAAAGATCCTTCATGTTATGGTATACCTGTAATTATTTACAGAATTGAATTAATTTAGACTTTGGGCAGTGAAGGTGATCCTTTTTAGTGTGTCTGTAATGGAAAGAAAGAGGATTTGGAAAGGTGGAGTGGAAATGTTACTTCTACATCGTTCCACTTATAACTTTGATGCCAGGGTATGTCTGGTATTTTCTATTGTTCCATTTGTAAAACAAACCACTTACCTAAGCAGCCCTCCTTAAGTATGTGTGCATAGCTGTAACTGGGTAGGAAAACACTGGTAATGTTATAGGTAGGTAACTACTCAAATTTACAGTGAATATCCTTTTAATCCTTGTCCTCATGCCCTTTACTTCTGTTATACATGTTCCCTTCATCATAGTTGTTTTAAAGGCATCCAGAGGTTCTTCTCTGTCTACAAGAACCTGCACAAAAGCCTGTAAATGCAACTCTCCATTAAAAATCAAACCCCCATGAATATTATATGAGTGAGAATTAACCATTCCCACTAGTCAGAAAATAGAATAAAAAACAGCTGAGGTCTCAAGCAGAGGATTTTCATCACTTATTAAACCTCCAGCTTAAAATAGACAAAGTAACAGTGAAGTTATATTGCAGTGTAACGCCTTATGCTCTGTATTTTGTAATGCCATTTATTTTAAAAAATCTATAGTCAGTTAACAAAGGTCATTTACCCCTACTGAAATTCTGATTTTGAACAGTATGCAGTCCCATGTACATTAATTTCCACTGACATTTGTCTCTCCTCCTTTGCCTCCATGCATCTGTGCTAAGGGAGCTAAAGTTTATTAGTCACAAGAGGAGATGATCTTAAATACCTCTTGCTTTGAATTTAAATGGGGCCAGTCTAGCTACTTTGAAATTAAAATTAAATTCAAAATTAGCACCCTTGATTATGAAAGAGAGTGTGAGAGAGCAGTCAAGTGTGATTTTTCTGAAAAAATTATCCTTCTGTGATACTGCTATAGACAGTATTTGGGAGTTAACGACACTAGGCTAGGTTGTGACAGACCTTTTATATACATGGACATATGTGAAAGAGGATCTGCTTTGTATCAGGCCTCATCATAGGCTGTCTGAAATTCACAGTGCTTAACTTTAGGAGAATGCACTGGCAGAATCTCCACTGATGTCTGGGAAACAGGTTTTACATGTGGTCTTTGGATGTACCAGGCACCAAGAAGAAGAGAGCTACGAATTTGAATGTAAGAGGATCCTCTTACTGCTTCAAAAATCCCATTACCACATGACATAAAAGTGCAGGTTAGTTATAAATTTATGCTGCTAATTCCAATTCCTCCAAACGTTTTTGATAGGTGAACATGACAGCAGCAGGCGCTGTGCCATGCTGTCAGTCTTCCCACATGGCCAGCACTGACTTCATATTGTGTGCTGCAGTGGGGTTTGCAGCAATCTGCCCGTGTGTCTGTGCTGATCAGAGGCAACTGTGAGCAGGAACACGCATCTGCTATCAGTAATTATGGTATTGTAGCCTCAGTGGCAGTATTGAAAGAGTTAGAGAATTATTGAGATGTTTTTGGGAGGTAACTGTTGCAGCTGCCATTAGTTCAGTATAATTGAGTGCCGTCTTGTTAGGGCATGGTCGTGAGGAGGAACATGTACACTTCCTGAGATAAGAAGTGAATATTGGAATTTTATAGCATTTTGTATTTTCTGCCTCTGAAGAAAACCTAAAATGTAACTCCCAAGTGCCTGGATGTCACTTACGTCATTATTTCTAAGCCACTGAGAAACACTTTTTAGTGGTTTAATACCTGCTCTTCTTTTAATAACTCCTGAATTCATAAATGATGGTGTGCATAGAGTTTGCCCAGGCTTATTTCTTGAATAATTGAATTCAAGGTGAAAAACATTGATTATTTTGATTCTTAACTGAAATATCTTAAAACATTCTCAAAAGACTGTTCAAAACTTTCTTGGAAGAAGTCTGCTGTGCCTTGGTGCAGAACCCTATGTTTTATCTGAACTGATGAAATCAGAAGGAAGTTTTGCTAAGACAAAATTCCCTTCCAAAGCTTTATTAACTCTCCTAAGTACAGTATCATAACATTAGAGAAGTGTTTCACTTAAACTTTAAACCTTTCTAAAAGGTTTTAATTAGCAGTTTAATGATCAATGCAAAGGAGAATGGGACTGTGTTTGTCCATTAAATTAAAGGAAATGAAATTAAATAACGCGTTTTGGTTTTGTAGAGTGTGCTCTTGTTGTGACAAGCATGAATATGTTTCTGAGAGGGTTGATTAGCCTTTTGGCCTCTCTGCTTAATATTTTTGTCATTCTTTCATGGAAGTTCCGTGTGCCTCCCATCAGGATTATTGGAATTTGGAACCTTATCTATAATTGTCTACCGATAGGGGTGACATGATGTCTCTTCGCTGCATTAACTTTATCATTCCGTGTAAAACATTAACACAGCAAAAATCTGCTATTGTAAATGAGACCCATGTCTTCATCTTGATCAGAGAAATGAAATTTGTAATTCAAATTAGAAAAGTTAATGAACTTAATGCACAGGCTAGGAAAAGTGTTGTAATGTGCCAGTTTGGTGTGCCTATGGATGCTTCCAAACATTCCCATTAAGGTATTGATTGTGTCCGTTTAGCAAAGTGAAGGGGACAGTGAACTCCCTAATGGTTTACACATTACACCAGTAGTGTCTAGACCTCCAAACAAAGAAAACCCATTGATAAGCCTTAAATTTCCTTAAAAATTGAATTTAACAATCTAATTATTAATGTCAGTACGCTTCTTTTGAAGACCAAAAGCTCTTGCAGGCAAAATATGCAGCCTTTGTGTTTATTGATATCTATGAAGAATTTAGTGTTCCCAAGTTAAAATAACAGTGGAGGGTCTTAGCGCTACAAATAACAACTAAGTCTCCCATCACATAAATGACTGATGTAGTTTTATAGTGACATTTTATCTGGAGACATAATGTTGTGATCATAATTAGTTTGGAAGTTCAAATTCTGCTCCTTGTGCTTTCAGAAAATTTTATTTCTGCATTGATTACCAACAACTGTTATTTTATCTTCCATCAGTAGTTTTTGGTGGTTCACAAAGGGTGTTAAGGCACATGATCAGATGATGTTGCACAAAGCTTTATTAGCAGAGTTTGGAGTTGATGGCATCTGAAAACTTTAAAAGTTGTCTTGGGAAAAAAACAAAGAAATCCCTCCCCCGAGGAAAAAAAAAATCTAATAAACTGAAGACAAAAAGAAGACCTTTTCCTAGTGGTTGCCTGTGAAAAGTAATAAAGCATATCCTTGGACAAGTGTCCTCTGCAATGCACTAGGAGGTTTCCCCAGGCACTTTTTTGGCGACGATCCCTTTGCCTAGACTTGCAGGCTAAAAGCCAAGAGGCAAAGAGTGATCCAGGCATCTGTACCAGTGTGTGTCACAGAACCCACTGTGACAGTGGTCAGAATCTGCCCATGCAGGGCTGTGAGTAGAAGAACATTTGGTTTAGTAGGAGAAGCACTGCCTCAGTATCCTGGAGGTGTGTGCTGATGAAAAGTCACAAGGTTACAAGGGACAGTCAAATTACGAAGTTAGAAATGGAGGGCCTTGGGAATGTGAAGGTAGTGGACAGTGCTTTGTGTGGAAGATTTGATACTCTGCTAGCCCCAGGTGATTTCTAGACTGTGTGATTGTGTATAGAAGAGTTGTTTGTGAGTGAAACAATAACAGCTGCTGCCTTAGCTCCTTGTGCCAAGCACTAAAGTGAAAGTAATAATCTACAACTGCACTTGAAGATTCTTAATTATTTTGTGAGTTTTGAAGTGAGGTTCTACATCAGTATTTTCCTCCTCCTGTGTTAAGGACTTTTGTCTCAAAAGATTCATGTTCCATGAGTTGTGAATAACTGGTTTTCTTGTCTTGAGAGATTGTATGTGCCAGCTTGTGATCATTTTACTGTTTTACCAGGCTAATCGTCTACAGCTTTAGGTTACTGGGTGATGTATAAATGTTTGTGGACTTCGTGTTTAACAAACTGTTCTGATTGCCAGACAGCGTTTTTAGTGTGTATACACGTTGTAGTTCATTTTAGCTAAGGTCAGTTTTTGCACAATATGCATCTATTTCCTCTAAAGCATGGCTATATATAAATGCAAGCCTACAAGGGATAAGCAGTAAAAGATGCAGTGATTTTGTATACTGTGGTAAAGAAAAAGAATGTAATTGAGAAAATAAACCTTGTGTGAACTGAAGTAAATAAGTGAAATTGATGGGAGTAAGGTATTTTAAAATTGAAATAGAAGACGTTGCAAAGACCCCAAAAGCTGCTTCCTGCATTTAAGTTGGAAAGACCTGGAAAATGTTTGAAAGGTAACCTGTGCTAAATGGAGACCTTGAGCAGCCGCATGCTTGAAGGCAGAACAAGTCAGTGCACTATTGATTGAGTACGGGGGGATAAATGTGTGGCTTCTGCCCTTAATGGAAGCTGATTGTTCAGGGACGTACCGGCAAGGCTGGTCGATTCTTTAGCTGTTGTTTACTGGGGAGGACGATATCAATTTTCCAGTGGGATGATTGGTGGGATGTCAAGGCTGTCACCCTCTTCTTCTCATCACTGACAGACAGTTGAGTGACAATTACAGTGATGGGACATTGTCTGCATTGGCATATACACCAGAGGATAACTGGCAAACAGAAAAAGGCAGCAGCACTTTAAAAAAGATATAATCAGCAGTTGTCAGGACTAGTTACATATATGATGTCTGAATAACAAGGCCAGAGTGTCCTGCCTCAGACACTGACATAAACTGCACTGTGTATTCCTCAGTCCACACAGAAGTTAGCTCTGGGAAAGTTACTGACTTGCTAGAAGTCACTGGCAATCTACTTGGGAATTAAGCATCAAGGGACTGTATTTCCATGTGGTTCTCCCCGAAAATAAGTGAGCTTTTCTGCAGAACTTCAACATGGAGAGGGGGGCAATGTTCTGAAGTGTGTGCTGAGCTCTTTCAGGAGTCCTGTTTTGGAATTCCTTCTGACTACCCTGACAGTTAATCAGATGGCAACTATGAAGGTGGACTTTGTGTTTGTGTTACATGTTTAACGTGCCAGGCCAGAACACACAGACTAAGCTGAACTTTACATCTTGAAAGACTTGTTTTACACTACATAGATCTCTAGTAGATGCACATAAGTACTTCTTGTGAATTGATGTCTTGTAATAGTTACAAATCATTATGCCATAGACCTTGACCTGATCATGTGAAATCACAGATAAAACTTAAGATTTCAGTGGTCCATGCTGAGAACTGTTAAATCCAGCTGTGCATTACATTAACAGCTGTCACTTCCTCTTGCTTCTGGAAGCTGAGGTGAGAATGGGGCTATCAGGAAAGAAGAGACTCAAGAAATGACTTAAAGTTTGGATTTACAGCACAGAGCACATCTGGCTTATCTGTAATAATCTGTATTCTCCTCTTTACTGCTCTTCTTACCACTCCTGCCAGAAGCTCTAGATTGAGCAGACCTTTTCAGAGAGGGTTTTAGAGGTACTCTCTTCAAACATCAATTATTGTTTTTGACAGTACACTTACACTAACTTCAAACTTTTACCTGGAATACACATTCTGCTGAGACTTTTCTCTGGTGTGCTTCCCAAGATCTCCTGCAGCAAGCACAGGAGAAGGCAGAGCACTCAGCTCCCTGCATGCCACTAACTCTGAAACAAGGAGAGAAAATGGAGGCAGTGGTTTAGCAATGAGCCTATTCTTTCCAGCAGGCCTGTGTCTCTGGTCCTGCCTATAATGTCTTAAGAATAAAATGAAGTAGTGGTCAGTAGTTCAACAAAACTGTGTCTCTCCAAAGACAAGTGTATGAATACTCTAACATAATGTGAATGATGCCTGTCTCACATATGATCTTCCCATGTAATCAGTGGAAAAATGGTGCAGAGAGGAATTGACAGTAGGAATGCTTTTCATGGAAGGTGGCACAGTTACTCCAACCCCATTGCTGAAGTGTTTGCACCTTCCACACCTACTGAAATTCCAGTGCTGGTTACTTTCTGCCTTGTACAAGACATATTTATACAGATGTAGATAGTGTATGGTATGAAGGACACACATGCTAATTTTCCTCAGTTTAGGTCCCTTTTTCTCTTATTTTTGCTGTTTGAGCTCTTTGCACATGGTAGCTAACTTGCTTTGATGTATCACTTGCTTTCTATTTTCTATTCCTTTTTTTCCTACACATTTTATATACATGCATGTTCTTTGTAGTTTTCTGTATAGTGTATTTGTTTGCTACCTGTATTTTTCTTACCTACTACTGTAGCATTTTCTGATGACACTGCTGTTTGTGGAAGGTCAAGTTTCTATTGTTTTCTCGATTTTTGAATATTTAGTGTTCCTCCCCACCAAGATAAGGTTGTATTGGGGAGCTTTGAAAAATCTCTACAAGCAGAGGTCGTGATGTGTGACCTGTTTGTTTCCAGATACAAAAAATTCATAACAAGATGCATCTAGAATTGCCTGGTGCAGCAGAGATACAATATGACATATGAAGTTGGCTGTCACCCAGGTGAATGGCATTAGAGAATTACATCATACACTTATCTTTCCTTTTTCTGTTTTTTTTTTTTTTTTTTCCTGAAATTATATTTTCCTTGAGTGCTTTTTTTTTTTTTGACTACATTATGGCATTTTTCAGGTTGGTGCTGTGAAAGACTATGATGTAGCAATATAGAGACTTATTTTGTATTTTTATTTTAAACAAATGGTTCATCATCCTGCATAAAAATATCAATGCATACAATTAATATGGAAGCTTATTTTTGATGGGTCTCATGAAAACACCAAATAAATATGATTATTAATTTCTTTTTTCCTAAGCCACCAGCTAATTGATTTTGCACTGTGCTCATTAAAAATAGATACTTTGCCTTTCAGAGGGCTGTCTGGGAAACCTAAGGCAGGGCACGACTCCTCTGGGACACCATCAACTGACCATTCCATCAGGCAGGGAGAGAGTGGTCATGGTGCTTGTCAGAGCTGAAGTATATTTACTTCATCTCCCAGCAGATAAACATTTGCAAGGCAAATAATAAATTAGCCATTAATCAGGAGAGTGGCTGTGTTTGATGAACCCTGAATAGAGTGGAGATGTCAGGTAACGAGACAGAGTAAACTGACATTGTAGACTGAGCCATGTGGAAATGAGTGCTAGCAGTTCTGAAAGCTTTTGTGCTGCCTTTTCAAGAGGCTTCCAAGGTTAAAGTAAAAAGACAGAAGACATGAGGCTACCAGCAGTTTCTAGTTTTTTAAAATGGTAGCATTATGCAGTCTTTCACCTCAATTAGATCTGGTGCGTTATTGCAGCTAGATGTGATACAGAAAAAAAAAGAGGATTTTACAGACAAGGTACAGAATGCCCTATTATTACCAAATTATTCAAGGCATACATTTGTTCAGACTTAATGATCTCAATACATCTTCAGGTGAAAGTTCAGGTTTCTGATTGACAGTGTTTCTTAAATATTAATTTCTGCTACATTAGGTAGAGGGCTTTTTGCAGCGTTTACAGTGTAAATAAGTGTTTTTCTCAAAACGGTGGGGGAATGCTACTCTGTTATTATCTGGGCAATTTTATTAAAGATTAGGTGTGTGCTTTAATGGCCATACTTGTAAACAGAAAATAATGGCAGTTTCATAAGTGCTTAATTTGAGCATCATTCTAGAATTACTAAACAGTCTAGGGAAGCTTTAGATGGTCAAACTACTGAAAACTGGGCAGTTGGTATCTCAAAAGAATTAGTCCTAATGAGTTTTGGTGTAAGCTTGTAAATAATTTGAAAAGTAAGTTATGTAGGGATTCTGTAAGATTTCCCAAACTGAAACAGGGCTTGTAACGCTTTCCTCCTTAACTGACAGGGAAAATTGCCATCCTTGCAAATTGTACATCAGTTGTTTAGTCTCTGGGTATGATCTCTATGTTAGATGTGCTCTTAGCCTTCGGGTGTCACAAAACACTGCTTGAAAATCAGATCTGCACCTTCTTTTCCTGAATGCATTTTTTTTTCTAAGGTAGATTACATATACAGTTGCAAGTTTTTGAAGTAATCAGAACATTGAAGACCTTTCATTTTCATCTTCACTCATTCAGCACAGTATAGCTTCTACAAATGAGTTTGCAGGCTCTCAAAGGAACACCTTTAGTTTCTAAGATCATCTGTGTTATTGTTCATCTCAGTGCTTCCCTTGGCTCTTGAAATCCTTTAAATGACTGATTTTGAATTAACACTCGTTCAGTTCATTAGCAGGACTTGAGGCAAACACCTTAAGAAAAAAAGTAAGCTCTTGTTTGTGATGAGCTGCTTTCTCACAAAAGTAATAGATTTCAAAGGAAAAGATTACTGGTTACTTGTTTATTGCTTGTTCATTGCAGATGAATATTACCTGTGATTGGTTTAAAAGTGCCCCTCTCTGCCATTTTTCCAGTTTCAGAAAGGAGGGGTTTTTTTCTTGGCAGTCATGTACATGATTTTCTTTTTTTAGTTTGAAAAGGAGCAAGAGCTTTCTACAGGATTGTTGGAGTCTTTTTTATTTATTTGTTTTGAAGAACCCTCCTCCATATGTAACTAGCCAAAGATCATCTCTGTCTCTAAAACATTCCTATTGTAACCCATTTTATGTGTTAGGAAGCATCATTTTACTACTGCTGGAAATTGTGCTGCAGGTGAATGTCTCAGCAGGAGAAAGCTTTTCTTCCTACAATTCTAATTCTCTTGAAATTTGAAAATACAGGCTTTGTGAGAAAGAAATCTCTGAGCACAAAAGGTTTCTAATCTATGCATATATAGTAGGAGTAAATTTGAGGGGTTTAGAAACAAGGCAACAAAAATTCAATAAAAATATTTTTCCATCTACATCATCTAGGAGAGCTGCTCAAAGGCGCCTTTTGTTTGTTCTGAGTTTTTTTTTTAAGTTAACTGTTGTTTAATAATGTAGTTGCCTTAAGTTCTCTTGCTGGTTTTTGTAGGTCACAGAAGATCTTTCAGTTTTTTAATCTGCCTCTATATAGGAAAGAAAACCCACAGAGAGTGAAAGTGAGAGGAATTATTCTCAAATCTAGATGCTTTCCCCTATCTCTAGTGATCACAGCAAATCTCAACAGTCATTTATAATATAATAACATACTGTTCATTTTTAGTCAGCACTATGATTCCAAAATTAATGGTGACCCTTCAGATTTCAATTTTCTAAATTTAACAGAGTCTCCAAATGTGAAGCCAGCCTTCAGTACTTGTTTGAAATACAGGCTACCTGTGAAGTACAAGTATGTTCCTGTAAGAATGGTAGTATTGCTTTGGAGTGAAATGGTGCCTCCAATGCTTTTAATAATGCTGTTTTGTCATAAAGTTGTTTTTCTTCACAGTGTGTGGGAGCTAATAAATTATTTGGGCAGAAATAGCCAAGGCTGCAGAATGTGTATAAGAGCCTCCTCATCAGATAGAGTTCAGAAAATTGATCTTAAGATAAGTTTGAAGATGACTGGCCAGAAGTGACTCATGACAGAGGTATTTTGGGCTCCCTGGAATTTTGTCTTTGGAAAGGACTTGAGTTTTGCTCTACCCATCCAGGGAGATCAAACATTGCATAACACTAACACAGTGTAATTGCACATTGATATCAAAAGCAGAGAATAACATTTAATTTTTTTTTTTTTTTATTTTTTTAGCACCAGATTATTTCTAACCAGAAAAAAAAACTTCAAGTAAAATAATTACAAGATGTACTCATGATGCTCTTTTTTAAAAAATTTATATTGTGGTAGAAGCAGACATCAGTAGACTGAAAAAAAACCCCTTTGTTTTGCACGTGTAGTTTTAGAAGTATTTGGAGATTAACTTTTCCTGGGTTTTTGTTAGTTTTGTTTAATTGTTCATGGTTTAGACACTAAATGGAATGGATATTTCAGGCTTTTTAAATTGAATTTTGAAATCCTTCTTTAAATTTACTGCAGCAGCCTTGTGCTTAGCTTTCTACAAACCCCTATACTCAACACAACAGAGCAGTGTATTCATATGTAGATAACATGCCAAGTATTCCTGCCTGACTTGCTTAGGTTTTGGAAAATGGCCTTTAGGTTCTCTATTGTTCCCTTGATTAGCCAAGTTTAATAGAGGTTTATGTCAGAGAGATCGGAATGCCCAGCCTTGTCATTACAGAAATAGATTTCAAAGCTTTGCAGATGAGAAATTTGTCACTAAATGGAAAAGCAAGATTTTTTCATATATATAACAGTATAATGAAAACAGTACGTGCATTATGCAGCAAAATAGGATTAACCTTGGTGCATTTGCACTGAGCCTCATGGAGGAAATGTTCTGCTTAGCTACCCAAAAATACATGTGTGTCTTGGTCTCAAGGTACTTTGCACTGGTGTTAGTGTCTCAGGATCACTAGCTTGTATATATCAGGTAACAATGTAGTTTAAATTTCAGTTCCTTTATTTATTTCAGACCTTTTATAATTCTCAGGCTTTGACTTTGTCACTCATCTGTTCTGATTGCAGAATGGTAAAATAGAGATTATAATTTTTTCACTTTGTAATCAGTAGAGGACAAGGGACTATATTACACTACGTC
Source organism: Ploceus nigricollis (assembly GCA_013399945.1). Taxonomy (NCBI): domain Eukaryota; kingdom Metazoa; phylum Chordata; class Aves; order Passeriformes; family Ploceidae; genus Ploceus; species Ploceus nigricollis. The sequence goes on along the minus strand of VXBC01002115.1, from coordinate 1,182,163 downwards.
GTGCAGAAAGCATCGATTTTCTTTTTTTTTCAGCAATTTTGTGGGTAAACAAGAGAGAGTTATGATAATGAACAATATCCTTTTTTAAATCTTGGTTATCCAAGTAACAGGGAAACTGGGCTGATGAGAAGTCATAGCCATTAAAGTAGAAAACAATAGTAAAAATGTAGAAAGGTAAGTTTTACAGTTACTTTGCTATCAGTACCTCAGAATATTTCACACTTTATTAAGTGGTGGTTTCCCACAGACATCTCAGTGTGAGGCTGACTAAGCATGTCATAAACTCTGTTCAACCCAGCTGTAGCTAGGTATCAGTTCTGGAATCATGGGCTCTGTACCTGCCCTTGCCATCTATGATTTCCCTTTGCTCTTTTCTTGCCTCTCATCCTTTGTTTGTAAATAAGTGTCCTGGTGAGTTGAAGTTCTGTTAAGTTTATTTTCCTTCCTTCTTATTCATGTTGCAAGTATAGTGCCACAGAATGCAACTGAGGGGGATGTTACATGACCTGAAAAATTAATCTGACAGCACACAAACATTGGGAAAAGGCAGAAATGGAGTCTCTTGTGCTTTCTGAATTGGTTAATCTAAGTTTATATTCTTCTGCCTTTGTTTCTGGTCAGCCTTAGGAGAAGAGAGGCCACTGCATGTTTGGCCTGAATTGAAATCATAATTCAGCAAATGAACTTCACTTCCCAGGTTCACTGAGTTTATTAGGAAATCTCCACAGCCAGTACTGCTTGCTTTCTTTGTTAAAATACTAGCTCGTAATATTTAGGTAGTTATTTCTACTTAGCCTTTTCACTGACTAATCTCTGTGCTTCAGTAATGTTTAAAAAGGCAGAGATGGCATGGAACTTTCCAAATTAATTCTGGTGTATTTTTAAAACGGATTTTTTTTTTCCCCGATGAGCCAGTAACATGGTATAATTATACATATTGCAAAACAGGGCTCTGGACAACAAACTCAGTAGCTTTGGATTCTCTGATGATTCACCATGATTTTACTTTCCCAGCAGTGAGTTGTCATAAGCCCCAGTAAGATTATTGGAAAATACTCATACAGATTGTAAGAGACTCATCACATTTTTTCTTCTCTTGTTTTATCTCTGTTGTGTCTGCTTTTTCACTAGAGTGCTCTAATACGAGCAGTTTCCTTTGTACCTGTCACCATTACGTGTAGAAAAAGATCAGTAAATTTTGTTAGTTGCTAAATTACATATTCATTCTCAAAGCCATCTGATTTCACAGTAAAACTCACAGTTAAAACTTTCAAGGTGCCTTTAACACTTCGGAAATTTTTCGCTGTTTGGCTTCCCCATAGAAGACTCCTTAGCTTCATCACTAGTTTTTGGTCTTTCCCCTGTACATTAAGGACTTTTGACTCATCCATGTGTTGGGGGGAAATAGGCAAGTTCCTGCCTCCCCAGTGGAGCTGAGCTGCAGGTTTGAAATCTCTCCTCCTCCCTCCTCAGGGGCACTGCAAACAGAGGGCTCCTGTCTCCCATGGGATATCTCCAAATGCTGAGCGCTCTCGGCTCGGGCTGGGTTAAGTTACTCATCTTACTTTTGTAAACAGGTTTGCTTCTCTTTCTGTTTTGAAAGGAATTTGCAACTCCTGTTTATTTGTTGAAAGAAGAAAGCTAAGTGCCAGTCTTTGTGGGGCAGTTCAGTGTTATCTTCTCAGCTGAGGGAAATGGATTCCAGGAGTGGAAAAACAAAAAGAAAAGAGGGAGAAAAAAAAGTTGTGTGGAGACTGGACAAAGGGTTGTTTTAAAGGTTTGTGCTTACAGAGGCTCCATTCTGACTCCTGTTTTCCTTCACTTAGCTTAAGGGCAGACCTTTCCCTAAAGCAGGGCAATAGCTTCTACCTGTGGGGAATATCAAACGTCAGTCAAAGAAATGCTCAATACTATGATACATTTTTTCAGCTTTGAATCTTATCCTTATTTGAAATCACATTTAGCCTATGCAATTTGAGATACGCTTTTGTGGCTGGGAGGCAGCTAAAAGTGTGTGGCATTTTATATATGGCAGTTCTGTATTTTCTGCTTTACACATACCATATATGCCATATGTACCATGGAGTTATAAAGCAAACCAAAATGCAAACCTTGCTAATTGTCTCTAATTGCTTCTGCAAATGGGATCAGTAGCTGCTTTGCTTATAATTTGGACAATATGGACTGTCCATCCAAACTGGATGTTCCCAGAGTTTTTGAAGCTGTAATTTTCCCTTGCCGTTACTGAAGCGGTGGTTTTGAATGACTGCATATTTTGCACAGAAATAGAGTAGGAAGAGTAGCAGAAGGGGAATTTTTCGGAGGAGCAGGCTCAGACAGCTGCGGAGCAGCAGCCTGTGGAGGCCAGCCCGTGCTCAAAGTTGCAGCTGAGGCGACTGTGCTGAGGAGATAGAGCTGTTCCAACTGCAGTCCATTTGTAATGAGATAAGGGATACTGACAGGAACACTGAGTTAGTGGCTCCCCTCCAAGGAGAGCTATCGACTGAACATTAGGTTTTGCATGAGATGGTGATGCAGTCGATAAAAGCATCAGGCCTTGTTTGGAGTTACACCACCGATTACTCCCTAATTTGCTGCCTGGAAGTGAGCCACGGGCATTTCAGCCTTGTGTTTGGTGTTGATGAGATCTAGAGCGAACATTTAATCTTATGTTTACTAGAAAACCACTTGTAAGGAGGATGCAGCACCACAAAAGGGTAACTCTCTGATGGCTTTCCAGCAGTAGAGCTTTGTTTTAGCGGTAACCCAGTTCAAAGCTGCAACTTGATAAGGATTGTTCACTCTGTAAGCTGTAGCTCAGGGCAATCTGGAAAACCTTTGATGGGTGACTTTTTTTTTTTTTTCCTTCAAGGTATGTGTGATGTTTACCTGGTGACTAAATCAAAGTATTCTTTTTCCAAATTACAGCAGTCCCAATTCTTCAATGTGCTCTTGATGGAAAGGGACATCTATTCACTTGTGTAGTCTCACTGCTGGGAGTCCACGGCTCCCACGGGCAAGCAGTTTGCACAACTCTTTTGCTAGCCTCCTCCTCTTTGCTTTGACAGATTTCTTATCAATAGTGCTTTATCAACGCTGTTTGATTTTTAGATTTATTCATGTGGTGAATTAATTTGAATTCTTTTTTGTTGTTGCGTCTAGAAAGTTACTGAGCACATACAGGAGATATGTGATTTGCCTTGCATCAGGACTACAGGCTAATAATGTTTAGCTGAAATACAGCTTCAAGTGTAAGCCAGCAAATCGGAAAAGAAAAAAATACAGGAGAGGAGAGAGAACAGTAACTGAAGTAATCCTTAAACATCTTTCAGGAATGCATTTGTGAGATTTCAGCATAGTTCTGTTTCTAAGAAATTGACTCATTCAGTTGCCTGAAAGGGAAATCTTTGCCACAGGAAAAAAATAAGAGATAAGAGGTTTGGTGCAGAAATTAAGTTAGTTTAGGAGACTGGGGATATGAGATTTTTCACTCCTTGGCTTTTCATGCCATATAACATGTGCTTTTCCTCTCCAGTAGTGATTTGGATCCTCTGTGCAATGAAATATGCAATCTTAAATAATTACAGTAGGAAAGAGTCATACCACAAAGAAAACAGAGTTCCCTGAATTATCACTAACCCTGGCTGTGGTTTAAATCCTTCAGAAGAGGTCAAGTAACATCTATTTAGGAACCTTAGCAGTTTCATTGCAGTTGGCCAGTCTCCCTGAAGATATCCTCCCTTTTCATTAGGCGTATGAGGAGGTGCTTTTTCCCATTTTGTAATTCCTGTTGCATGAAAATTAGTCGAGTTTCTATTCCTGTTCCATTGGAAAGTTGAGCAATCTGTGTGCAACCTATGAATTCTGACTAATTGCACATATTGTTTAGCACTGTGGGATTTGTATTTGTTTTTGCTTTAGCTAAAGTCAATCTGGATGAGAAAGTATTTATATCATTACATAGCTGCTCTAAGGGCTCTCTTCAGGCTTAGGCTGCCCTGTCCATCCAGTGAGGTCATTCATGAGGAGGTCAGTTTCACCAGCCCTGCTGTAAATCTACTGATAGTCTCTGTCTGCCTTTAGAAATGCTCCAGTCATTTCAGCATGGGAAAACAGTCACACTCTGTCCAGTCCATTGGCAGAACTTTGTAATGGTTTTTTCTGTATTTATCTGAAAAAAGAAAGTTTGTGTATCACGTAAGCCTTTGGTCTGTCATTTTTGTACGTGCTGGAACCGTTCTAACACAGTGACAGTTTTATGAAGGATGGTGCTTGTTTTCCTGTTTGGTGTTAATTGTGACTAATAGGGGGTTTCCAGAGTCACTTTCAAAGATTTGTAAACCAGGAGAGGCTCCCAGAAGCTGCAGAGTAGGGCTGAATGCAAAGAGCAAAATGACATGGGTTTAGAGTAGGAGGTTTCTTTAGGTTGTTGAACACTCATCAGAGGTAGAAAGCTGCAAAGGATGTATTTTAAAGTCCAGAAAATGGAGAACAAATGCTGGGGATGCTCATGGAGGAAAAGGAATGTTTTGTGGGAAAAAGAAAGGACATCAATTTAAGGAAATACACACTGGTCTTATGTTATCTGCTTGTGGGAATATGCCCTGATATGAGAGCAAGAACATTATTGTAAGGTTTAATTCCCTTTATCTCTGTGTCCATTGCATAAGGGAGTATAAACTGCAACCTGGCCCTGACAAAGCCCACCCAGAGGTGGGACTCCTGGGAGAAAGTGCATTTAATTTTCCCATTTACTGTAGAGGTTCATCACAGTTTGGATATCATCTCTGATGTTCCTGGGAGCTGGGTGAGCGGGTTGTATGTGCTTATTTCTGTTGATGGTTGGCTCTAATTAAAAGAGGGCTTATGCACAGCAATACACCAGAGGAGCCATGGACTAAAGCAGCACCACCATGCTGCTGCTGAGATTAAGTGATACTGTTCTTCCTTTTGCTGGAGGGCAATGTTTTCCTCAGAACAGAATATCCTCGAGCAAGTGTAGGGGATATTAAACTCATGCAGATGTATTCAGGCTCTTATAGCTGTTCAGTGTAATGATTTAATTAAATTAATTAAGCCAGAACAGTACTTGAGCACTGAATAATTTATCAAAATAGATTTAAGGGGAGAGTCAAAACAGTGTGTCTCTCCAGATTTTATCTGGTGTACGGGAAACTTTGTTGTGCTGTGATCATCCTCTGTAAACAGGCAAGCCCTGGACTAAAGTCCTGAAAGCAGCTGAGGTGGTCTCCATGGAAATCTCTGCCCAGTGCATGTAGTATGGCACAGAATTTAGAGGCAGGCTTCTAGGCAATAAATGTGTAAAGAGAATGTTTGTGAAGAGATGTGACACAGCACAGGGGGGTGAGGATCTCACCCAGGCTGAGATTTGTCATGAGTAAATGACAGACAGAGCTGGATTCAGAGCCCCCCGTGGTCTAGGCAGGAAAGTAAGGGAACATTTGCTGTAGTACACTCTAAGAAGATTGGCAACATCAAGAGTGACACCAGGGGTGGGCAGGGATGACTGGTCTTTGTTGACCTTTTCAGGCCACTGCCGGCATGAGTGATGTGTGATGGACTGTTGGATTTTCTTGAGGCTCAAAAGTCCCAGACTGAAAAAAAAGTCCCATCAGTTTAGATGAAGCTTCTGCTTCCAACTTGCTGGAATCTGCTGGTGTAGGATTTTTCATTTTATCAAATGGGTCATTTTGTGTCCTTTATGACAGCTGATGCTTGTAAAAGCACTTAATTTAACATCTAAGCATTAATTACATGCACAGTTGATTAAATGTATCTTGATAGGGCCTATAGGAGGGAGGAATTGTTTAAGTACTGCAAGAAACATTCATATTTTTTTAAATGGATCAAAGCTCAGTTTTTGTCATAAACATTTTAAACTTAGTGTCCTTATTCTGCTTTTGACATTTTCTGTTTTGCTTTTGTTGCCATACTGTGCTCTGGTCAGTGTCCTGCTTTTTTTCCTGGAAGAAACTTCAACTGTCTTTCATAATGAAGTTGTATGTCTTCAGAGTGTAAGATAACTCCTAATAGCACCAACCTCACACAGGAAGTAAATATGTGTACTCAATAAATTGAACCTATAGGAGATTCTTTCTTAGGAAGGCAGATGGTAGTTAGGTAAATTGGATTAGATTTGGATCCTACAACAACAAGAGGACTTTACCAAAGCCCCCAGGGCTTGTAGCAGTGCAGTGCTGTTTCACTCCAGCCCCGAGGTGCAGACTGAACACTACATTGGCTCTGGTTCAGGTTCTACTGAAGTTCATGGGAGAAAGAAATCCCCTGCTTTTAATCTGTCCCTGAGAGGGAATAGTGTCAGCTTTGAGCCATGAAACCACTTCCTGGTGCACCTGTGTTTTCCTTGGAGGACTCCCATGCAAACATGGTCTTGCTCAAAACTGTGGGATCTGAGATCAAAGCCCAGGGCAGAACGGCTCTGGAGGCAGGAGCTGAGCAGAACCAGCCACAGTGCAGTGGCTGTGCAGTGGGGTTTCCTGTGGGAAACCTCGTCATTCCTCCAGAGACAATGGCTATGAGGAAAACCACAGCTGAGGAAAGAACTCAAGTGATGCTGGGCTGGATGCAGCTGTGCTGTTCTTGGGAGGAAAGGATGCACATCTGTGTTCATGACTCTTGGGTTGCAAAACCAGCAGCTTGCAGACTGGGCTGGGCTGGCAGTGGTACCAGAAAGTACAGCCTTCACACTTTTCTCAGTTTCCCCTCTACCATGTAAAGCAGTACCTCTGAAACTGAGAGAGGTGGCTTTTTGTTTTATTGGGTTTTTTTTTAGTGGTGTATGTGTAAATAAAGACCAGTAGGATTAGTTACCTTCAGCAAGTAATTCTGTGAGAAGCCTTGCTAAAATTTCTGATTGATGTTGAACAAACCTTGAAATCCAGTAACCATGATTGGCTATGCAATCTCTAGCATAGATCCTGTCACTTTTCTTTTAATCCTTTATGCCTGTGGCTTAACTTGTGATCTAAGGGTAACTGCTGTTCTAGAAGGCTACTTTTTGCAGACTTGTGATAGTGAACTGTATTAAATCTGTCTGATTCTGTGCCCAGAATGCCTATAGGTAATTACCATCCTGTTTGTTAAGGTGTAAGGAATAATTACTCTAGAGGCATCCATATCACTGGACAACACACCTGCCTCTCAAGAGACAATGGCATTAATTGTCAAGTGTGTATTTTTAACTTCCTGCACATCTTACATCAGCCTGCTTTGCAAAATCTAAAATCAGCAAGTAATTTAGCTTGCTTTCAGTGCTTGGAAAGCATGAGGATTTTAATTTCCTGAAAGGACTAAAAAACCCCCAAAAAGCAGCCATCAGTGATCACTCTAAATCTAGTGAAGTGTGGAAGCAGTGTGTTCACTAAAGATAGCTTCTGCTTGTCCTGTATACACCCTGTTTTATTTTTGGTGATGAGTTTGCATTATTCATACCAGATGGCATGTTTGTTTTACTATCCATCAGATCTCATAGTGTATTACCTTGAAATATTTTTGTCAGTAAATACTGAGCTGTTGCATTTTGTTCAATGACACAACTCTGTATCAGCCTTTTGATACAGAAGGGGAAAAATGACCCTTGTTGTCATCATCATCTTTGCTATTATGGGAATTTCCATGTGAAAGAGTATAAAAATGCTATCAAAGATGTTCGTAAGGCTGATTACAGTACTGAGTCAGAAGACTGGAACTGTGCAATTCTACAGTGTTTCTAAGAGTTATTTCTTTCTTAATTCCTCCAGGGCACTGCTTTATTAAAGAGGTTTATATAATGATTTGTTTTGTTTACAGTGCACTAAGGTAGTGTCTCATGAGTACTAAGTTAGGAGCACATTAACAGTTTAAAATATGTGTGAGAATATGACCTAGAAATGAAGACTTTTAACATTTTGTGCATTTTGTACTAAGATTATCAGCTAGATAGTTCACCTGAAAAAAGTGCACCTGAAGTTCCTAAACTGCAGACTCTTGTGGTTTTTAGGTGAGCCTGCAGAGGAGAGTGACTGTGCAATTTTAATAGTGTTTACTTCAATTAAGAAGTAAGTTCATAGTTCCAAGAGCAAAGCCTCTGGCATGGCAATAGTTTCTAGCTGTAATGAGTGTAAAAGGGACTAAAATTGAAACTGGATTATAACTGTAGTCTTTTATAATTTACTGGGAAGACGAAAAGCCAGCTGACGATTAATCATCAAAACTGTACCAAATTTTTCTTCCCCTTTTGAGTTCAATTATGGGATTAATAATCAACAGGTAGAGTCACTGATATTTGAAACATAATTCTGACTTCCCCTGATCAATAATGTGTGGTATAGTTTTCTTTTATATGCAAAATGACATGTTGGAATTACAGAATGTGTTCTGAATCATGCCTATGTGTGAACGTGCCCAAAAGTGAGGCAGTATAGTGATGGAGATGAAATTGTATCATTGACTTGGTTTACCTGGGAAGGAAAGGGCTGCTCTGTGCCATAGTAGTACATTGGTGCAGACTTAATTCTTCTAGGAGTCTGTAATTCTTCATTAGAGAAGAGGGTTGTAGAATTTAAAGTAATAAAAAAGAACTTGTTTCAATGAAAAACAAAGAAAAGAAATATTGTAGATTTTCAATTACTTAAATGAGGCCAAAATAAAGATAATAGTATATTTAGAATACAAGAGTTTGGTAAAATTTGTCCTAAGCTACAGTAAAAGATTGTAGATGTTTTTAACTCATTTTAGTATAAGATGATATCAGATTATATAAATTTTTAACAGGGTAAATTACTTTATTGTTGCAAAGGTTTAAAATCATGCTTTATGCCTTAAGAACTAAAATAGTCTAAACCTTTCTCACAAATTCTTGTGTTGTAAACAATTACTTTGTTTACCCACAAAATTTCTCAGTGATTTTAGTATAAACTGGTGCATCTCAGTGTGGATGCTCTGAGGTTCAGTTCTCCTGTGTAGATTTAGATTAATTTACATGTAATTACTTCTGTCAAGTCCAAATAAACTTTGTTCAGAGTGATTTAAGTGTGTCCACAGGAGCTTTTTAACTCTTAACTAAGCTTATTTATCATACCTTTGGATACTTCAGTTAAGGGAAGAAAAAGAAGACACAGTCATCTGTCTGGATATTCAAGATGTCAGATTAGGTAGCAGTACTAGACATTTCTTGCTCTGCATGTTGATGGCTGGTTTTATTGTCTTTGACCATAAAAAGTTAATGGTGTTTATTTTTTATAATACCAGTTGTAGTACTTTAACTAATTTTTGTCTCTAGGCAAAATCTTGTTCCCTGTGAAGTATGTAGGATTTTTTGCCTGTGGAGTTTGGATTTCACATTTAGTTGTTGTTGATCTAATATTGTGTCACCTGTTGTGATATAAAACTTCCTCCTTTGGTGATGATGCAGGACTCCTGGCTTCTTAAAAGACAGCTTAGCCACAAGTGCCCTTAGCTTTATTTTTCCCAGGCTGAAATTGTGCAGGTAGAGGCAACAGACTGAAAATGATACAGCTGGCAGCAGCTACCAGGACACCTCTCCTGCCTGCACTGCTACTCTCAAGTGTGTGGCCAGTACCTGCTGCTCTCAGACCTCTGTGAGGGCTCTTGGAATAAAATTGAAACCCTTCTGAGCAAAGCTGTGACAGATATGAGTTTTAATAGCAGGTCAGTGAGTGGTGTGGCAGAAGGTTCCTCGTTTGCTTTATCCTGGCTGTTCACGGCAACATTAAGCAAGTTTGAAGAAGATGACCTGCTCTTGGAGACACAGTTAATAGGGGGTTTCAATTGTTGGAAACATCATTTTATGTCTAGCTTGCTCTTTTAGTCATCCAAGTTTTGCTGGGTTTTAAAAATTACTTGTTCTGGCAGCAAACCCAATGAAAATTGTACTTGGGTTTCGTAAGCCCTCTTGATATTTTCAGGGAGCTTTCTGTGAGAAAAAGACATAACAAATGCAGGCACTGCTTCTTCAAAGCCCTGGCAGACACAGGGTCCCATTGCAAAAGGGCTTTTCACATAATTGATCTTATCAACAGTATATTTTTAAAAAATTAAAAACCCTTCCCTCATAATTCATGTTACTAGTCTTTTGAGGAGCTGTGAAAAGGGAAATGTGTCTGTATTGTAGACCTTGGGCTTTGCATTTTCTAGTTTTCATGTCGTTAAAAATCTACCTTAGCTGTAGGCATTTCCTCTTTTTTTTTTTTTCCCTCTCAAAAAAACTATTATTTTTCTAGCTCTCCTAGACCAACGGCAAAAAGAGGTACTGGTATTACTGTTGCTGCAAGTAATTCCATGATCTTTGCTATTAGATTAGCAAGTGACCTTATACATGGAAAAAGGTTGCTCACAGGCTGTTTTCTTCTCTCACTACAAACCTTCAGGCCTGCTTGTCACTATTATTTCTTCCTGGATGTGCAAATTGTTTTAGAAAGCCAATAACTGTCATAAGAAAATGCAAAATTCTTCTGTGCAGTGTGAATTTTTCAGGGTCTTGCTTCTCCATTTCTTGATTTACTTACTTGTCTGTAATAAAAGAAATAAAATTAATAATTCAGGTTTGTTTTTCAAGTACAATGTGTTTTCAAGCACTGGTGGCTTAGTGTGTTTTGAATATAACAGTATGGGATTGAAGTTATAATTGGTTCAACAATTTCACCAACTGTTCCCCACAATCTTTTCAAAATAGTTTTATAACTAAATCAGACCTAGTATAAAACTTGCATAAATGAGGTCCGGGCTGTTATCCTCTGTGTACATTATAGAAAACACTTTACACTTCTCTAGAGCAGTAGTATAAATGCAGAAGGTTAGTAATTGAGCACAAATGTACTTTTATGATGGACTTGAAATGGAACAAAGCATCCTAGAAACTGAAGATGTATGTCATAGTGCGGCTTTGAAAGCTACTTTGTTTCATTTGCAGCAGGTGAAGTAACACGTTAAGGAGCGTGACTACCCAGCCATACAATGTTCCCTTAAAGAGCTGTGATTTGTAGCTTATTCAACCAGAAATTTCCTAAGACAAGGATAATCATTCTGAAAGCAGAATACACAAAACCTGACCTACTAGCCTCTTTTTTTTTCTTTAAGCTTTTATCTCACAATTCATCTGGGGAGTGGGAGGGAGAGGATTCTATCTACTTCTCAGACAGACTGTCATAATTTCTGCTCAGAGTGCAGCGGGGATACGCTGCCGCGTTTGCTGTAGCACACAAGCCCGTCCTCAAGGGGTACAAATCTGAATAGAAAGGAGGAGTGTTATTGCCAGATGTGCCTTTGGTCTTTGCCCTGCCTGAAACCTACCAGGGAAGGCATCATGGGAAAGGAAGGCAGAGAAGACCATTGCTGGACAATTCCTGCTTTTGTCCTTTCCTAGCTGTTACGTAGACACTGTGCAGTAGGGATAAATTGAGGAAGGGGAACAGACCACTGACACCAAGCAAATTATTTTATTTTACCACCTTTCCTGGAGTATCCATCCTCCTGAAAAGTATCTGAAAGTGGTAAGGTGGTCCTGCCCACCTCCTGCCAGGAGTTGGATGGTATTTACTGTAAAAACAGTAATCCTTCATTCCTCAGATATATTGATCTCCTGAAAAAACAAAAAAAAAACCAAAAAAACTCTCATTGTGAATGAGGATAGCTCTTCCTTGCCTGTTCCAAGGTAAAGTTAATTATAGGAATGTTTCCCTCCCTTTGTGAAGGGCAGTAAAAAAGCAAAATGAAACTGATTAAAGATTCCATTTCAAGTTGGAAGCCAAGGAGGTATTCTTTATAGAGCTGTGTAACTATTGTGCTTATCCCTTACCTCCTTGGTAGGTGTGAGTGAGTTGCTTGGAACAAGTATAGGTGAGGTGCAAATTTACAACTTCAGGTAACCTTCAAAATTCCTTTCTTGGAAGCACAATGTTCTTTTTTGTGCATGTCAACTTAACAGTGTTCATAACATTGTAACCTGGATAATTAGAATATGTATGAAAGAAAAAAAAAACAACACAGGGAAAAGAAAGAACAAAAACAGCAGTGTGGGACACATCTGGATTTACAGTCCCATGTGCTAAACCAGATAAGATTTTTTTTTTCTTTAGTATCACAGAAAGCATTGCCTTTCATCCTGGAAAAAGCATAGGCTTTCCCCTTACTGCTCCTTTGTTCTCTCACCATCTCCTGTCTAGTTCTGTGGCCACAACTCATTTTCAGGTCTCTTAACAGAACTGACTTGTATGTCCAGATTTTGCCTGTCCTGGACATGCTGAATCTTTTAGTTGCCTGAGCCTGGTTGTGTCCCAGGCAGAAGCTCTGTTGGAGTGTTAGGAAGTCTTGTCCATTTGTGAAGAGAATCTACACAGCCAGGCTTATGCTTTTTCAGGTCTCTTCCCCAGTGTTCTTTCATCCAAAGCCTTGATGCTTTTCATTTTAGGTTTAAGACTTAGCAGTTTTTTTCTTATACGAATGTTAATTAAGGGTGCTCTTTGCCTAGTGCTACCAACCCCTAATATACTTGGGAGTTTTGCTAGAGAGAAAAATAACCACTAACCCAAACTTGTTTCCATTTGACCAGGGAATAAGAGTGCTGACAAAAGTGTTCCTCTGCTGAGAAGAAATAATTGACTTTACAGTGGAACAAACTTAGCCGGAGGAAATTGTAATAGCCAAAAATCAAAAGGCAGTTTTTGATCAGACCCGTTGTGCTTTGCCATAAAGCTAAATTGTACTTTTCATCTGCAGTTGCCCTGTCTTCAGTGTTGGGCATGGCACTTGCTACTTAAAGCAATCCATTATTTTTCTTTAAAAAAAACCCACAAAGCCAAGAAAACCCAATGTAGGCTGATCAATGATGATATCAGTGAAAATTTCATCCAACAGTCCTTGGAAAAAAAAGAATGAAATCAAGAAAAGGAGAGGCTTTGCAATGCAACTTTACTATGTGGATTTATGGATAAAGAAGTAGAATTGGAATTTAATTTCACACCTTGGGAAAGGATGTTTTTTGAGAAATTAGCTCTTTTTTCCCTACACATGTATCTAACAAATATAACAAGTTTATATGAAGGAATGCAAAATGTCTCATAAACCTTTACCCTGACTTGTAAACCGTGATGTCTCAGTCCTGGGTCTCAATTTGAGCAGAAATTGCTAATTGTAGAGTTGGGTCATGATGCTGCTAAATGTCCACTGGGGATTAAGAAGGTGAGATCACAAATCTGTTAGCTCGTGACCTCAGACGCACAGGAGCATCGGCCTCCAGAGATGAAAGGCTAATACATAACCCCACCACTGCCATCTCCCCATCCTGGGCTCATTCTCAGTAAAATCAAGGATTATCAGTGCTTTGTGGGTTTTAATATTTGATAGGTGTGAATACAGAGTAACTACATGGCAAAGAAAAATAAGAAAATGTGGACCAAAACAAGTGGCACAGGGAATAAAGAAAATTTATAAAGCCCAGTTATGGAAACATAGGACATTTTTCTGTTTCTCGCAATTCTGCATACTCAGATGAATCTAAAGAGATCCAGAAAATGACAATTTCCTTTTATGGCTAACAATCATAAAGAAAACAACCAAGCAAAATTTCTTTTAAGAATCCTTGTTCCTGTAAATAAGAATTCCAGTGGATCTCTCAATTTCTTCCAGTGTGATACCAACAAAAGTTGCTGGTAAAATGTTCTAAACGCAGACAGTAAAATCACATTTTCCTCTTTGAAAGATGATGACCTGATGATTCAAAGCACAGCTGTGGACATGACTAAGATCTTTGCTTAAATGGAGATGGTGCTAATGCCCCTAGCAAAGAGTTGAATGAAAGGTTTGGGAATTTTCCCACGTTACATAAATTTACCAAACTTGACCAAATGTATTGTGTAAGGCTTATCGGAGAACAACTTTTATAGTATGAAATGAACAATGAGCAGAGGAGAGAAAATTTTGGGTGATTGATTTAATTTTGCAGCAAATTTATTGTTTCCCTTCTTATGAAATAATTATTTTAAAGTATCATATGTTACATGCAAAATAAATTGCTGCACTAATTTTGCAGATGATTATTCTTCATTTTAAAGTGTGCAGTGAGCTAAACAAAAAGAACCATTTATCAGAACTGTTGGATGGGAGAAGATGGATCACTTTGTAAGGAATTATATTCTACTGCATTGAATCTACCAGAGTGTTTTCACTCTGTGTGTGTTTTCTATGATGGGGTGGGATCACACAAGTCCCTTCTTGTATTTGCCCATCGATGTGTGGCTCTCCTGGGAGGAGATGCCTGTGAGAGCCCAGTCTGATCCCAGGTCTGATCCTTGTTTGGCATGAGGTGAGGCTGCCATTAAAACCAAAAGAATGGGCATGCCTCCTTTGTGTTTGCATTGGGAGTGGCTGTCAGGAGAAAGACTGCTGAGAATAGGAGAGGAGGTTTAAGGTAGCTGTTAAAGATTTTGATGCTGTTAGGTCGAATTTTGTAATTTAATAATGTTAAATTAAATGCTCTTTCGTTAATGCTCTTTTGTAATTTAATAATGTTACTAATCTTGTAAGTTTTTTTTTTCCTTAATAAGCATGACTGCAATTTGAACCTTAATTTATGATTTAGGAATTTTCTGTATCTCTTGTATGGCAGAGCAAATAACTTCATTAAATACGAAGAGATCTTCTTGAAATGGTCAAAACATAATGACTGTTTTTGTAGGGCCTTTAGGACATTTGCCAAACCAAAGCTCTTCATCAGATCTGATTGCCATGGAAAGCAAGATTACAGAGATTTCCTATTTAATGGACTTCAGTATAACTTTTAAATATACTTATTTCTTAAAATGAAAAAGTCAGCTGAGATAATAATGTCTTTTCTTGTCAAGCACTGAAAACGGAATGGATGGTAAATTCTTCATTAGAAACATTGCTTTTTTTTTTTTTTTCCAAGGCTGTATGATCCCTTAAAGTTACAATTTAAAAAAAAAAATCCGGTGTGGTTGCATTTGCAGTTTCTTAATGAAGACCAAAGCTGTCATTTCCTCATAAAAATGAGATGAGCCTTGAGCAAGCTTTCTAGATGTGCTAACAAGTCCATTTTGTTAATTCTTTTTTCTTGACAGGACATTCTTTGAAGATTGTGAAAATAGATCGATACGGAATGGATAGAGAGGTATCAGGCCTCAACAGGAAAGCATTTAAGCACATGATTCAGTGTTTTTTTTTTGCATAGTAGAACATCTCTCATCCACCCCATGCTTAATTTCAGGTCTATGATTTAATTTTTTTTTAAAAAATTCATCATATGGTTATTGCTCCTGAGGTCTCTAGTAGAAGCTTCTGATGTATATATTTTGGCAGTGCTTCATTTCCCCTGTGCTGCTGTTTATGAAAATGCACATTTTGCCAACACCTCTTTAGTTTCTGTTTACCGTGTTCACAAATCTCATCACCCTTTTTATGACAACTGGAAGGATAACTTTTGAGGGAGTATTCACATAGTGCATCTCTGTTTTAATGTGAGTTATGCCACTGCCTGTTGTAGGCAGCCCTTCCTGACATCGGAAGTTTAGAGGAAGATGTTTATAATGTATGATGCAGGTTCCGCTGCTTTAATGAGATACTGCTCCTCTGGTATGTAAAATCGGCATGAATATTTATGAGCCAGGCACAAAATCTACTTGCCCACCTTTCATTATGTTGATGAAATTGTAATGAGGCTTCACTCGCCTGTCAAAAAGTTGCTTCCCTTGGATGGATTAGCAAAGAGAAGATTTGCAGCGCGGTTCGTCTGGGTTTTCTCTCTGAATGAGAAACTCTTCGCTTTCCAGTGCGACTTGACGTTGAATTTGGAAAGATTCACTGTCGTTTCTGTACTCTGTCTGCAAGATAGGTGCTGAGAAGGGAGGGCAGTTCAGGCTGTGTTTGAGTGCGGGATGGAAATGCCTGAGCCGTGGCTCTGCGCCTCCTGTCTCACCCAGGGCTCATTAAGCGGGATCCCAGCGCCTGCTCCAAGGCAGCGTGGGTGTCGTCCCGAAGAGTCGGGGGCAGCCCACCCTTGGCAGAGCCCGTGGGTGATGAATGTCCAAAGCCCTCCAGGCTGACTACACATTTTTCATCATTAATCCGGCCTATTGTGAGCTGGTCACTCACATTGATTCCAACTAGAGGGCATCATCTGCTGTTAAGAGGGTGATGACTCGCTAAAAATGAAGGCCTGAAACTAATCAAATATAGTCAGAGCCTTTGCTGGCAGCTCGCTCGGATTGCTCTAGGGCACTAATAGGGAAGCTGCAGACATGTGGGCAGATCCCTCCAGGCACTTGCGGCCCTTTGTATAGGAATGCGATGGTTTCCTTTGACAGCGTGTTGTGTTATCACAGCTATTACTGAGTCAAATGCTGTTAGGAGAAATTCTTCTGTCTCTTTTTGCATTTTTTTTCCTTGTTGTTTGGCAAGAAAAAAAAAAAAAAAGCCCAAAAGCGGGGTGAATTTGGAACCGTAATGTAACACCCATCCTGTCAAGTCAAGATCAGACTAAATGATTGTGCTACAAAGAGGAAAGAATTCCCTCTGCAGCAATCTTTGTCTGCCTATCGAAATCATCTGCCTGTCTTTTCTTCTATTTAGCTACTTATTTATCTATTTATCTAAAGGCTTAATTTCTTTTGTTTAAAAGTAACGCATATGCCCAGCTTGATGCCTAATTCTGTGTTTGTCTTTGAATAGTTGTAATTTGCTTGTATGGAATGAGTCCAGCTGAGAAGCAAAGGCTGAAGATCTGTGTAAATCATAGGCTTAAGTGAAATTACAGATTTTTCAGAAATTATAGAAATTACTGAGTTAATGTGTTTGTAAGCAAATTGTCCCCTCTGGTTCTTCTTCACCTCACTGAGCGTGTCCCTCTTCTAAAAGTTCTAAAAGTGGGAGAATTTAACACTGCCCATTTCAAGAGAGAGATCCCTTTTCAACAATGTGTCCATTGTTGGCGGGAGGCTTTCCAAGAGTCTGCATTCCTGGGGGGGCCCCCCACCCCTCCTGGGATTGTTTTCTGGGGTTCTCCTACTGGGAGTGCATCTTGGAGAAAGCCAGAATGTTTAATTGGTAGCTCGTAAAGCTCTCTCGTTGTGAAATGCCTTCCCCACAGTAAAAGGTTCGTAAATACATCACACAGCATTCTACTTTGTTTTTATTACAAGATGTGCAAATGATGCCTAGTGGCGACTTTTCAGAATGTGAAGCTGTTGCTCTTTTTGAGCATTGATTTAGTCCTCTTGTAAGCAAGTTCAACTTCCAGGTCATGTTTTCTTAGAAAGCTGTTTATGCTACAGGAGTAACCACTTTATGTTGGGAAGAATTGCTGAGAGTGCTGGTCTTGGCCATTCATTTTGGCATAATGCATTGATGAAGTGATCCACTAAAAAAGAATCCAAACAACAAAAAGGCTCCCACCCCCCCAAAAAAAAAACCTCCAACACAAAACAAAACAGGGCTGGTTTCCTCAAAAAAAAGGGACAGCTGTTGTTTGGAACTGAGGGGTGAGAGGAAATTCCCTGCTGCAGACTTTCTTAGCCTCAAACAATCTCATTGAAAGCAAGCTAATTGAGGAGCTCCAAACCGGCTTTGTGACTGGAATCAGGGCATGCTGGGGAGGAGCCGGCAGGGAATTTGCTTCACAAATGCCCTCCTGCTCTAAAGCAAAACATGAATGTAGAGGCACCCTAAGGGTCACAGCTTTGTAAGGATAAGATGGACTTAGCCAGCTCCCACTGAACTTATCTAGGATGCCAACTCTTTCTGCCAGCCCCTAAGTTTCAGTGCCTTTACCTGTGCTGCTGCTGTGGGAACTGTCTTCCCACACCTGAAGGGGTAGAGAGTGAAAATGCCTTCTGTGGAGGCTTTGCCACAATTATGGACTTTACCCAAGAAAATGCAACATAGTTCAATTGCTTATGGGACTTAAAAGTAAATTACTTATGTTTCTAAAAGTAGAAGTATTTTCTTCTGAGCTTCTTTGGATCGTTTAGTTTTGTTGTGGCCATTCAGGGAACTTCACAATGAAAATGGTGAAAGTAAGTGGGTGTTAGATATCAATTTCAGTCATACATTTTCTTTTGGAATACCAGACCTACCTTTTATGCAAATATTTGTTTGCATAACAGATGCCCTGATAAACTATAGAAACACTTCCCCAGATTTTCCAAGATTTTATTTGATTCTCCCCTGTCAAATCCAGATATTGTCCAGAACCAAGAATATTCATATTCTTTAATACTAGGTTTCTCACAACACTCTCTTAGGTTTTGTTTCTTGTTTATATTGTTCTAGCATTGTATCGCTGTAGATGGTTGAGTATTTTTTAACATAATTTATGACATCTTGGTAATTTGATTCAGAGAATGTTATAAGTATTTCTTGTCTATTCAGCATCTTCAATAAAGTGAGCTATTTTAATTTCTCCTACCCACAAGTAAATGAATGAATTATTACTTTGCTCACACATTCAGAGTCCAAGGAAAGATTTTACAAATAATATCAAAGAGGAGAGAAGGCAGCCAACTGTGAAATTAGTGATCATCTGGATTTTCCCTCCAGTTTTGACTGCATATAGTGAACTGGAATAAATGCATTTTCTGCAGTATACAGCACTTCTACCATATAGTAGTTTATACCAATTTGCTTCTTTTGATTACATGTCCATCTTACTAGAGCAGAAGTAGTGTACTGGATGTTTTGTAGCTTATTTTCTAGTGAACCTTCAAAAGAGGTTATATAGGGGTGGGGAGGGAGGAAAAGTCTTATTAATGTGTATTTGCCCTTAATGTCCTTAAGAAAGAAACTCTGAGGTGAGATTTCCCTTCTAAGAATGGAAATAGTCTTTTTTCATAGTGTTTAAATGCAAAGAGACAATGTAAAATAACTGATGTGTAATAATCCTTTTGCAGTGTAAAATGAAGTGAAACAACCTTTTGTTGTGTGTTTGGGAATACACTGCATGCATTAGACCTTAATTTCAGTTGCTGCTTGGGAAGGAATGAGCTCATTCACTGAACAAAGTGGCAGCCCTGCTCCTCAATCAGATAAGCAGAGCTAAGCCTGTCTTAAAGGAGTCGGGCTTTAGGAAGTTTTAAATAAGGGACCCTCAAGACAGACCTTTCTCATGTTTGTGGCAGGTTTTATGTGCCCTGCATTGCATATGCAAAGGGTGATTGACTGTGTATGTGATGAAAGGGAAGTTTATCAAAATATCAGTGACCCTGTGACAGCAAATATTTCAAGGCTAATTTTAGAGTGAGAGTGGCATGTTTATAATGAAATAGGTGAGGTACTGTCTATGACCTCAGTTAGTACAGCCCTTAAGAAAAAAAACCCCAAAATACTTCCCTTAAGAGGACATCACCATTTTGTAGGTGGGAAACTGCATTCATTGTACATGGAGACTGTGCTGTGTGCTTGGTGGGAAAGCTGCTTCAAAAATCCCCTGTTGCTGATGGCTGAGAGAGCATAATGTGGGGGTGGGTTGGTTGATTGCTTTGCTGCTGGACTGTTCCAGCAGATCAGAGCACAGCCTCATCATGTCCCCAAACAGCTCCACTGGCAAAACTAGGGAAGCCAGAAAATGGCAGAACAGGTGACAGGAGGACATAGCTGGGACAAGGTGTAACTTTGGAAACTGGCACTGTGAGCAGAGAAAAATACAAGGTGAAATTGCACTCTGGTACACTTCAAGATAAGTATGTGATCAAATATTTTGCTATTCTAGAGCTTGTATTGAGTGACTTTGTACATGCTGCTGCTTGAAACAACAAGGAATGGGTGACTGCAGTGTGTCACAATGCTGTGTTTGTTTGAAGCATGTTTAGATTAGATTTGTGAGTTAAATTGTGTTAAATGATACATGATTTATATTATAATCTCCTTAAGCAAGCCTCATCTTTCTTGCCTTCTTTCCAGTTCTGTGACATGCAGCAGATTCTCCTTAGGCTCTCTGCAGCATTTTGCACTTGTAATTTGTTTTGCATGGGTAAAGGGAGATTGTACAAACACCAAGGATACTCATGTGCTTACATAAAGCATCTGTGTCTCTTTTGTGGTGCTGGTGGACCATTCTGTTGCTGAGGAGTTGAGGTGTGATTTCACAGCTCCCCAGTGACACTTAGAGGCTGTGTCAGACTCTGTTGCCCAAATTGCTCCATGGCATCCCTTCACAAGCTTTCCATTTGCTTGAATCTCCTGATGCTGCTGATTCTGTAGCTATGTCTGAGGTAAAATGAACTCTCTTTGATAGGGTGACTCAATTTGACTGAAATTTCTCAGGGAACCATGACACAGTCAGGGCCTCTAGAATGAGGAAACTGGAGCTATATTGGGAAGTGTAAGCTGTTCACAATTCTGTCTTTTGGCTCACAGAGCCATTGGTAGGAAAGGATACAAGAACAGCTGCAGAAGTAATCCTTAAATGCTGTTCAGTGCAGCAGAAGTGTTGGATATTACAGAGAATTTATTTTGCATTCTTTTCTTCTAAAATATCAATATTCTGTGGTAAAGAAAGCAGCTTCTTTTCCTATAGAAAAGAGAGGGTATAGCTTTTGTCATGTGTATTTTGCCTGTGGGAAATGACAGCATTCATTGAGCCCTATTGCAAGTGTTGCAAAGTACTGAGGACACATCAGCCACAGTATCCAACAGAAAGTATCTATTCAGAGGAGAAAATGTAACATCTAGGTAGACTAATTAGTCAGATCAATGCGCTTGGAGGTGGGGATGTGCCAGGACCTCATGCCAGCAGTTGTGGCCTCATGTGGTCTTAAACCAGCTTTATAATCTGCATGATTTGAGGAAACATTTTTCCTGTCTGTCAGGGGCAGACAGAAGGATGCTCTGTGACTCCAGAGGAAATGGCAGATTTCCCTCTGGCTGTAGTATACATCACATTCTATGATATCTGAAACTGATAGAATTTCTAAGAAAGTTGCTTTTCAAGGACCTAGGTAAATTTAGCACCAAACAAACAGGAGAGAAAAAAAAAAAGTATTACCTTTTTCCCCCTGTATCGTTGACATGCTGATGCTTGGGTTTTGAGAAGTGCCATTTGTGCATAACATGTTAATATGTCAGGCGAATTTGTTGTATTTTAATCTATTTTGGTGTGTTTCCAATAGAACATCAAAAGCTGGTAATGGATAGCAGTGATTCCTAGGGGAGTGAGTGATAGGGTATCATAATCTTCCATTTTGTCACAACAGGTGTTTTAATTATGTTTATAGAGGTTCAGTAGGTAGGTATTGGTTGTGTTAAAACTGTTATTTTTCCAGTTGTGTGTTTACATGACCACAGCACTCAGTAGCAGCATGCAGGCCCAAGGCCATACATCTTGTAAAGCTTGTGCGTGTCTGGGCATGGTGTGAAGTATGGAAGGTCAATATATACTTGAAACTTTTCAGCAGGCATATAGTGTGGCTGCTGAGCCAAAACATCAGGGCTGGAGAGGAAATTTTATTAAGATTTTCATGCAGCAGTGGTATGTTCAGGCTGTGTGATTAACAGCGTATTCTGCAGCTGTAAGTGCAGAGCACTGGCACACAAACCCCTGGGGTGGGGAGGTAGTACAGCTCCCTCCACCTTGGGGGAGGATTCCCCATGCTGTCTGGCCTGTTTTCATATTGAGCAGGAACACACCAGGACTGTACAGGTTGCCTTTTTTGAAGGATTGTTCTTGCATTGTGGCTTTGACACGTGCTTGGAAACTCTAAAGACACAAAGAGCCTCAGCATCTTGCAAGATGTACACATTTAATCTTTCTGTTACTTACTGTCCTTGCCCACTGCTTTTCTGCTAAAGATTAGATTTTCAAAACTGTTTTGTCTCTTTGCCTTATTCAGTTGACTCAAATGTATCATGTTGCAGGGAACTCAGTTTGTGCATGTGAGCCTGAGGACCAACACCTGCACCTTCACATCCTTCCTGCCCTTGATCCGTGCCAAGCATTGATAGATAACTTGAAGGCAGGCAAGTCATGGCACAGGGTGAAAGGGAGGATTTAGTCAGTTTTATATGGGCAATAATAAAATATTTCCTTTAGAATTAATGCATTTAAAAGATAAAATTTAAAAGATTATATTTAAAAGATAAAATCAGCTTGAAGTAAAACCATGTGGGCAAGACTTTCAGAATTGTCCAATTTTTTTTTGAGGAATATCTATTATTTCCTGAAGTATTTGCTTTGCAAAGGGAGATGACCAGTACTTCTGGAAAATTATGTCCTTTGAGAAAAAGGGGAGAATGGCAGGTGGGGGATCCTGATGTAAAAACATTCAAAATCACAGGTAAATTAAAAATAAGAAAGACTCCCAACGTGAACCACTCCCATGTGTCTGTGTTACAGACTTGCCTTGTTATTCTTGCCAATGGTTGAAATAGATCCCTCTGGAAAGAGCCCACCCTTGGCCTCCGATGTACTTTCCTTCCACTTGAATGCTATTTTGAGGTTTCAAGTGGAACTTAAGAGGTAGGGATGCATGGGGCAGTCCTCCTGCACAGTTTTGAATTTAATAGTGGCAGTGGGGAGAGTTTCATAACATAGCACAAGGACAGAAATTTAGTCCATGGAAGGAGCCTGTGTTGTCTTTGTGAGTAATAAAAATAAGAAAAGGAATATAAATATAGAGTACTTTTCTAAATATTGTTATGTTCAGACAAGTGCAAATGTCCTGTCATGAAAATTATTAAATGAAATATTTAAATTGACTCCATTTATGAGAATAAAGTAATAAAATTACTTTTAATGCACATCAGCATTCCTGCATACTTGTTTCAAGATATTTGTCACAAATAGAGTCCACGTGCTCTTTGTGGGACTGCTCTTTACATTTCTATTTTGTATTTTTATTGATCAGAATGCATTACCATCCAGTTAGGAAAACGTTGAACTTGATCTTTGAGCACTAAGTGATCTCCTTAATTGGATGCATGTCCATGTTACCAGTTGTACTGCCCAGGGAACATCTAATGTGGTAACAAATGACAAGCCAAGCAATGAATGTGATGGGTGAGCTATGAGTGTCCTTTCTTCCTATGAGGGTGCACTTTGCAGGAGGAGCTGGAGTGTCCTGCCTGGAGGGATGTGAAAAGCCATGGCCACTGATGGATGCTCCCCAGTTCCTCCTGCCACAAAACCCCCAGCCTTCTGTTCTCAGACCCACTGAAAGTGCTCCCTGGCTGGAATTTGGAGCATTTTTAGTGAAAACATTCTATTTTAAAAGAATTTTGGTGTTTCATACATTATCTGGGTAGGCAAGTAGTCTGGCCAGCTTTTAGCAATCTGACTTTGAGTGAAGTGCATAGTTACAGTGGTAGAGACGTGTGCCATGTGCCTGCAAACTTCATTATGCAGTAAATTGTTTACTACCTTTTCATTGCTTCTGACCTGCTAAACAGTCCACTTATGAGAGCCTATTAGTCTTGACCTAATTAATATTAATGTACTGAAGCTACTTATAATTCGGGTTTAAATGGGCCATCAATCTTATGTTGGCTTGTGAGTGGTGCAGACCTCATAGTTTTGTTCCTTGCCCTATGTCAGTATCTTCAGCCTTCTGGAATTGCTGCTATATTTAAAAATAAACACCTGCTGTGCTTGCCAGTACATAATTTTAGCTCTGTAGAGAAGTTTGAAACAACATAGAAAAGAAATACCAGGGTAAAAAAGCCAGCTCATTTTTTCCAGTTGTGGCATGCCTGAAGTTTGGCAGCAAAGTCATCAAGCAGCAGTGCTGGGAGCTAGTGGTGCCATGGCGGGGCAGTTGTCTTCACCTTCCTGGGTGAAGACTGTCTTCTGGGACAGTCACTCGAGTCCTCATACACTTGGGAGGTTTGTGGTTAGTGCCTGATACATCAGATAAAGAATCAAATATTTAAGTTTGAATGAGAACTGAGAAGCCGTGCAGTAGCAAGCCAAGAAAAAAAAAAAATTAGGTTATTTTGTCATTCTGGTCCGTGTTGTACAACCAATTCCTAATGTATAACAATTGTGTGAGCAGTATACCTAATGTGCACGTTGTTGTTTCCTTGTGATTATTGTTTTCATTTCATGTCAAGAGCAGAAGTTAGAATTTCTTCAGCTCCAAAATGCTGATGGAAGCTGACACTCCTCCACCTGAAATTCGCATCATGACAGGCTCTTTGCAATCCACATTCTAGAGGACATTATCTCTTGTTCTATCTCATACAACCTAATAGAAAGAAAGAATGAATATTATTTAGTGGTCATGAAATACTAAATTTTGTTATTTTAGAAGAATTATTTGCTTCTGTACTATTTTATTGCATATAGAAATAGAATTTGTTCAATTGGTTGTGCTTAGGGTACTTGATAACAGGGTACATTCTTATACCTTTCAAAATTTTGCATTCTTTAATTTCCAGAAGGTGATAATAATTCTGATCAGGGACTAAGATTTTCATTCTGTTCCCTTCAAACGTTACAGTGAAAGCTGAATCAGTAGACAAAAAAAAAAGAATTAGTAAACAACAATAAAATGATAGAGATATTTTTAACATAATCATTATTTAAATGGGATAATATTTTAACACTATTGAGAATATCCTAGCCCTATGGGATTTTTGTTTTTCTTTACCTATATTGTTTTAAAAGCATCTCACTCCATCATCATGTTCTTTTAAATATAATTCAGTTCCTGTGTATGCATTATATCATCAGATATTCTGCATGGCATTCTGGAGAGTATGCTATTTATATACTGCAACCATTTAGTCATGTAAGATATACATTAGAATAATTTTCCTGAACACAATGCATGATTAAAGGACAATGTCAAAGTAATTTTTCAAATGATTTTCCCCTTTCTGTGTTGTTTGTAATGGCTTTTTGGAAGAGCAATACTTGAGGCATATTCATTTGAAATCGAATAATGTCTCAGAACATTTTCTAACTTGCCTTGGTTCATTTTGGTGAGCTAATGAAGAGAGATTAATATCTGTTTCACTATTAAGACATTAATGAATTTTAAGTCCTGGGCACCCAACTTTGCCATTCATCTTTCCTAGGAGACAAATTATTGCATAACTTTCAATAGTGCTTCAGAGTTTTATTACATCTATAATGAGAATACTTGTCTAAACAGCAGCATTTTTATTCTGAATGGCTAAGGGGCATAATCTGGTTGAAGTATAAATAAGTCTGCAATTCAGCGATGA
The DNA here is from genome assembly GCA_013399945.1 of Ploceus nigricollis. Classification (NCBI taxonomy): domain Eukaryota; kingdom Metazoa; phylum Chordata; class Aves; order Passeriformes; family Ploceidae; genus Ploceus; species Ploceus nigricollis. Next base: position 1,156,954 of record VXBC01002115.1, on the reverse strand, counting down.
GGAAGTTCTTAGCATATTTTGATTAATAAATGTCTTGAGTCACATTCAGAGCAGCAGCCTGCCTGTGCTTCTGGCTTGATAGAAGGGGAGCAAGGACAAACCTTTGTTCAAGTCATGCTTTGGGGCGTTTCATTCACGTTCTTTGGGTTTATCTGTTTTTGTGTCTACTGCCACCCTGGTATGAAATGAACTTTTATACCCAAAATGAAAGGTATGTTTGTCCAAGGTTTCTTCCCTCAGGGTTGCTGGATCTTTTGCCATCTCTGGTTCCTAAATGGCGTGTCTCCCATCAGAATTTTGCTACCAGGGGTAGTATTAAGGGGTTACACTCTTCAGAGATGTCACAGCTTAGTAAATGTAATGTTGGAGTGAGAGTGAGCTTTAGATTTCATCTATATGTTTAGCCTCTTGCATGAAGGACCTTGGTCCTTGATAGATGCCTGCAAGTTGTTGCCACAGCAGCAGTAAAGTTGCATATTTAGAATACACATGCAGATGCTGTACAAACATTGATTGCATTGCTGTGAGCTGGGGAAAGTGGGAGAGCCCACCTGGATCTATTTCTCTCCTCTAACATTCTCTGTGACAGTGTGGATGAGGGGATTACACAGGATCCTGGACTAGGCCTGGAGGGATTCATTTGACTAGGATTATATAGTTAAATGTATGTATTTTGTCTCTTCTGCTCAGATTCTTGTTCCCAGGCTTTTGTCCTCCTGCACACCAATTGCATATGGCTCAGGCTTTGTTCAAATGGCTTAGAGATTTTTTTTTTTTTAATAAAAAACCTAATATGGATAGTTCATCTATTTCCACAGTGTGGTTCATTAACATTATTTTTCTCTTGTCACTTGTGTTTCTCTTGTTTAATTTTTAAATGTCTCTTTATTTAGCTGGGTTTTTCAGAACTCAAGCATACTAAGATCAAAGATTAATCTGTTGTAGAATTGACACTGATCTCAGTGATAAGACAGTTGAGTCCCAATTTATTTTCTTTTCTGAATATGAAGGTCTATTGCACTGCAGACATCTGGTGTTTTGGGCACTTAAAGCTGCAGATCCCTGACAACTCTGTTATTTCTGTTAAAATACGCATGAACTGTTGTTTAGGTAATCCACCCTGTCAAAATAGCATTAAGTGTAACATATTACTGACCTTCTTTTTTGTATAGTGTAGAGGACTGGAGTAGTTACTTATGCTTGCAGCTGCAGTGGCTGTGTTACATTTCTTATACATTCAAATCTTTGGAAATGTGAAGATTATAGAGGATGTAATATTTGTAGTAGGTAGCTTCATTTATTCATACATCTTATTCATTTAGCCCTAAACAGGATATGACATTCATCTTTCAAAACACTGTCTTGGTCTTAGGGATAAAGGAATGTAATGAGGTAACTTGGCAAGCTACAAGCCTTACTCTGCAGGTTGTGTAAAACATACCACGAATGGAGTACCTGTCTGGAGGGCTACAGGAGCCTGAAATCTCTGTAGCTGTAATTTGGCTTTTGGTCTTGAAGGGAGCAAGCTTGCATCACCCTGGAGGTCATTTTAATAGTGATAATCAGAGCAGCACTTCAGTCTTCACACTTTCTCCCCAGCCAAGAGGACCTGCAAGCATGTGGCAAGTGGCCACTCCTCTGTCGGACAGATAAGGGAGTTTGGTGATTGAATTGCTTCTGGAGTCCTGTGTAACAGAAGCTTCTTGGGATGGCATTGCACACTATTGGTATTTCAAGGAAAACAGGCTTTGGGTTTATAGTCAAGCCATGGCAGTTCCCTTGCCACGTAAATATACCCTTTTCAGTGAAAATTAGTCTGTGTCAAAATGAATCATATCCTTTGATCTGTTCTTTTTTTTTTTTTTTTTCTTGTGGACAAGCTGAAGTGTAAAGTGGTTTCTAAAGGGTCTTCTGAAATCAGCCTCTGTAACTATTTTGAGTTGTTGACCTTGACTGTTGAGAATTGGCCTTGACTAGTCTTGATATGTTTGTGGATTTCTCTGCCACAGCTACGGGAGGAAGACCGCTTGCAGGATATGTAAAACTTAGAATCGTATAAAAGCTTTGCAATTTGGTTTTCTAAGGCTGAAATAAAATCTACTATAGTTGTTCTGTTGTTTTTTGTTTGTTCTTAACTTTACAGTGTAAAGTACTGCTGTAACAGCAGGTGTGATTTAAAAGGTACAGCCTTGTCTTGCTGCAGATGAATGTATTTTTTTAATGGGCACTTAATCCTTGTGAAAGGTGCTGGGCTGTGACAGCACTTGAAGATGAATTCCTGTATTTTTCTGCAGTTGTACAGCAGGAGACAATGGCAAGGCATGCTTCTCTCACAAATATGTCTGAACCCTGACCTAGACAGATCACCTTTAGAGATGAGTCTCTGTGCCCATTCAATCCTTGACCTCCCTGCCAAGACTCTCTCAGTGTTGCCAATTTATGATGTGGACCTTGGGCCGAGAGGACCAGCTCATTTCAAGTTGACTACCAAACCAGTTGTGACTGATGGCAACTTGATAATGACCTGGAGGTGGTTTCAAGCCAGTGGTCACTGAGGAAATGCTTTCATCCTATTACAGATCTTCTGAGCCATCTAGCTTGTGGGGCAGGTGCTCTTCATTGTTGGAAGGGATTTTCTTTGTCCATATTTTGTGTTCATTTTCATTAGATCTTCAGTGCATTGTTTTTACATATCTGGGAAGAAAAAAAAAAAGGTTGGGATTGCTTTTACATCAGGAGTTGGAAATTTAATATGTATCTGCAAAAACTTTTAGGAAGAGAACTGTATTTAACTATGACAGGTATACCAGGGTTTTTTTTCTTACTGAACCCTGCTTGTGAGCTTCCTGAAGGAATGGGAAGATGTGTGCATGAATGTGGCAGCCATGGCAGTGGTGGCTCTCCCTGTTCTTTAGCAGGTCATGCACAAACTGATGTCAAAGCAGATGCTTCCCATCTCCGCCAAGGAAAAGATTGGAGATCTTATTTTTTTTAAAAAAACCTGGGGAAAAAATATTTATGTGCTACTATGCAGATAAATGTATGTGCATGCATGTGCATTCTAAATATGTGCATGTTTAGACAGCTTCAGTTAAAGCATTCTGCAAATAATTTATGAAATGCTGACTATAGATTGCTAGGCCCTATTCTGAATGTTTGCTAGGCTTTATTCTACACTTACTGGGTAGCAGAAAAACTCTCACTGCAGCATTAATTCAGTTCCTTGTCCTTGTTAGTATTTTCAATAAAGTTTGTAGGCACACAGGAAAAGAGAGCTTTGGAGTGATTATTAGGCCTCTATTTCTTATTTTATTGTAATTATCCTCCTTTACCTTAGAAGGAGTGAGAGCCAACTAATGCATTTTCTGAGATTTTTCTCTCCCTTATCTTTTCTTTAATAATTGACTCAAACCCAGCCTTTTTTTTTTTTTTTTGTACAAACCATAATGGTGTCAGAGCCCTTTTCGTCTTTCCCGTTCTTAAATGTTTCAATAACATTGCTCATTTGGAGCCTGTCTTAACCTTAGCAATATGCTGAGGCTGTTTGAATTCCTGTTCTCTTTTCCCTCTTTGTTATTCACTGTACAATTTGTTTAATGCTGCTGTAGCCATGCATTACTAGTCAACCTTAGATATAAATTCCATAATAAATTAAATAAAGCTCTGTATGGGTCAGCTTAGACTAGCCCGATTAAAAAGTGATTTACTAAAGAGATAGAGGTAGCAGGGTGGTAGAACATGCTTCTAAATCAATTATGAGTCCATTCACTGCCGGCCTATTGTGCGTAATAGGGTATTAAAATGCATTCTATATTGTTAAAAAAAATTGACTCTTTCATTGAAACTGAATTAACATTTGCAAGCGCATAATAGTGTTTGGAAAGCTATAAACATTTAAATTCAATCCCTTATTGCAGGCTAAGTGTATACAGCTAGAATTGTAATATCCAGATAAGTCTTTATGTTGTGCTCATTTCATTATCGCAGCAAGATGTTCACCATGCTAAAGGTAAGATTGGGTGGATGCTTGTATTAATAAGCCCATAATTACAAGGAGAAAGCAGCACCACAGGATTGTAAAAGTGAAGTTCATTTTGAACTGAAAAGTAGTATCTGTTTGTATTTGTGTATGTATACACATATATAAAATACATATATAATACCCATTGCTGAATGTGTACTGGGGCACATCTTAATTCTGCCACCCCAAAGCCTGTGACCTCTCTTTTCCTTGTGAGGGAGCTGAGGCAGGGAGCAATCCAACAGGCTGCCAGTTCTTGATGAGCTGTGCCCATTGAAGGCTGTGCCCGTGCTTGCAGCTTGGCACAGACCCTGCCATCCATCAGAGAGCTGCCTTCTTCCTCTCCCCCAGGGACTGCAGGAGGTCTCAGCTGTCACCAGGGACTGCCTGCAAGGATTCACCCAGGCATTAGTGACCTGGATGCATCTATGCCCTGAATTCACAGGCAGCACACTCGCATCTTGTTACTCCCATGGTAGCACTCAGACAAGGGATGCAGTGGAGTTCTCTGCCTCTAGAGCATTCCTCCGCTGGGAGTAATACTGTCTTTAGTGGGATTTGCTTACTTCAAATACAGCTAATTAATTTTTATGGGATAAGTTCCACAGGAGCTGAAACTGCAGCTGTCATTTCAGTTTTACTTGCATTTGTACTTGCTTCTGTGTTTCCAGTATACTGAAATGATATGAGGGGTGGTTCCACAGGAAACAGAACAAGCAATGCAATCTGCAGGGTCAGAGAGTTTTAAAGAAGTTGTAGTCTATTTTATTTCATGGAATAGAAATACTGGGAGTGGTGTTGAGCCCTTTTTTTGTTTTTTGTTTTATTTTATAGACCATATTTTCTTCCATTGTGTCCTAAGCTGGTTCTGTGAATGACCACCTCTTTGCTCACTCACTGAAGTGCATAAATCCATAACAAGAAGCTGTGAAGCTGTTCGTATCTGAAGCAGAGCAGTTTAAAGCAGTTCTGTTCTTTCTGTCAGCATTGATCTGGGGTAGCTCCCAGTGCAGGAGTTGAGCTGGTATGTTTATAAAACATTGGGTGAAGAGGCACAAGCAATGGATGAAAATTTTTTGTGACTTGAGACGCAGGTAGCGAGCATCTTCTCTGAAGTTTTACAGTCTGTAGTATTCATACCAGAGTTTGCAAGAACACTTCTTTCAGCAAGTACAATTGTTTTGCAAGAACAATTCTTTCAGCCTTTAGAGTTTGCCTGAATTTGTTCTGAAAGTGTGTGTGTAATGCAGGTTGACATGTAAGATGTTTGCAGAAACCTCTGAGAATTACCTAAGCACTTTTGTTACACCTGTGAGGGACACAGAGCTGAGCTAGCATGAAGACTGATTTATTTCTCATCTCTGAAGAAATTTAGCCTTTCGGTTCTCTGAAATGAGCAGGTGAAGCATAAATTCACTGGTGTATTATTTCTAAAGCAAAGAGGAACATGTATGGCTTTAGATACTGTGCTTTAAAAAAAAAAAATAGAGATCTACAGGTACCATTATAGCTGTACTTGTCTTTTAAATACAGGTATAGGTTTAAATGGCTTTTGATCTATTTTCTTAGGACTGGGGCAGATTTATGCAGAGAGGAATATATCAGCCTGCCAAAGGCTTCATACTGTGAAAAAGTATGTTAGGGTTTCAGGTTAATTTTCTGTCATTTTGTTAAGCATGATGTGGTTTGATTTTTTTTTTTTTTTAATGTATAGGACAATTTAAAAAATACATTTTCTGTGTTACATATTTATGTTGTTTGGGTTTTTTTCTTATTAAAAAAAGAAATAATTGACAAATTTTGTGGGTTACTTGCTACCTGATACTAGGGAAATGCATGAATGTTTAACTTCACTTCAGCCTTGAGGTTCATAGTGCAATACAGGAACTATCCAAATGAAATAATTGCTTTGTCTAGCAAATAGATTGTCTCATAAGAGGACTGAACTGTATTAAGTGATTTTCCCCTGGTGATTGGAAGTATCTCTCTCCACTGGTTCAGGTAATTCTAAGGTTGTGCCTTCACTCTTTCATGCTAGACTGCTTTTCCAATAAAATAAAAAATGTAGAACCTGCTACACAAACGTAATGTTAACTTAGATTTCTCTGAGGACAAAGGTGAATGCTATAGGGCTTGCTGAAGGCAGAGGAGGAAATGATATTAAAAGGTTATTAGAGATAGAATTGGATGCATGGGACTGTACGAAACTGAAAGGTGCATATTGGGGTGTATGAATTTTATATTAGTTTACATTTCTCTGGGACTCCTTAAGGCAAATCCTAACAGATATTTTAAATACTTGAGTACTACTTTACTTTCCTTACCAGATATAAATTTGTATTAATGTGTTTCTGGCATAGAAGAGTGGTCATATGCAGAAGAGGAAGAACTACTGGGAAAAGAAGACCGTAAAGATCATTACAGAGCAGGCTTGCACATCTCTTTGCATTGTTTCTGCTCAGTACTTGAGGGCTGTGGCTGGCCAAACTGGGCATGTCCAGTGAAAAAAATTGAAAGATGCAGGAGTTCTGGTGCAATGAAAAACTCCCTTTCTGATTTAAATCCTGATGTGAATTGTTAGGACCTGCAGTTTTTTGGTTTGGAACAACTAGGAATGCCCAGAGACACAGCTGGCTTTTTCCATAGTACTGTACATAGGTTGAAATTACATATGCAAATGCTGAAATGCACTTTATGCCTAGCAAACCATCATATTCAGCAGGGAAGCTGCTTTCATTGCAGCTAAATGGGTGCAATCTGGATGTATATTTGCTGCTGTAGTGGAATAAATGCACACATCTGGAGAGATGTTGGGGTAGAGTACTGGTGGGAAGGAGGGAGGGAGTGCATCAGTATCTGTTTTATGAACATCTTATTCATCTACAATTATGCAACTTGTGCTCAGTTGCATTGCAGCTTGAATGTGATCTGGTGCTGGGAGTACTCAGTGCTTCAATTCTCTACAGGGGCTTTGTGTGAGGGTCTCTGTTGCACAAAGGTGTCCAAAAATCTATATCTCATTACATTGTGCATGAGTACTTTAAAAAAAAAACCCCAACAAAACTTTAATTCTAAATAGAAAATATGTTTAAAAGCATGTATTTCAAAACTGCCATGGAAAATGTTTTGAAAGAGAGAAAGGGAGTTATTGCTGCAGTATGCCTTATAAATACATTTTTCTCTGTGAATTTGGTAATTTACTTGAGCTCAAAGGTAACATCTAAAGAAGAACTTAGTAATGAAAAAATATTCAGTATTTCTATGACCTCTATTCATTCTCAGTCCTTGGAAAAGCAAACTCATTTTGTGTTGTCCTAAATAAGAAAAAATCATACCCTGATGTGACTGTGTGGGACCCAGTGAAGATTCTCTAGGTCTAGTGATTCAAAGTCAGAGGTGAGTGATAAAAAGGACTGCTCAGATGATAAAGCCTAATCTAGCAATGGCAGTTTGGATTGGGTTTTTGGAAATAATTAGGCTTTGGGGAAATAATTTTTGCCTTGATGGTTTCTCTTTGTCAGAAGAGCTTACCTTGCTCCTCTGCCAATCAGCTGGTGACCCATAAGACAGGTTCGACTTGGAGAAAAGCTGTAGCTCTCCCTCTCTCCTACTCCTATGTCTGTGTCCACTCAGAAAGTGAAAGGGAACCTGACTACTCAGCCCTCCCATCCCTGGTGCACTGATCAGGCCCACGGAAGAAGACATGACCACTGTCCACTCTTGTGACACCAAGTGTCTGAGTCCTGTTTGCCTGAGTTACTGTTGCTGTCAAGAAAATCTTGACATCTCTTGCAGGTAGCAAGCAGATGAACATGCTGAAATAATAATATCCTAAATCCCAGTATGGAGAACATTTTAAATCTTTTGGCCAGGAAAACAATCAAGGCAATTCCAGAGCAATTTCCAGAGTACAACACAGTGCAGAGTTTTTAGTCAGATGTTAGCAAATGCCATGACCCACACTGCACACAGAGTAACTGAATATTATTTATATTTCCAGCCTGCAGGAAAAGGAAAAAAAAAAAAAAAAGAAGAAAATTATTTTCTTTTATTGCCAAACACCTTTTTATTTGGCTGAAGACCTTAATGACAGCTACTGTGTCTGGTGGAGTGGGTGCCAGTATAAAAGCAGACTTCTTGACTGCATTTTGCCCATTAACTCATTTATCTGAGTTACTCTCAGAAACTGGATCATCCTTTTAGCAGTGCAATCAGTTTCCAGTCTACCAGGCATTGTTGCCCAAGGATGATTTAAAACAAATGCCTGTAAATTCCAGTGGTTCCCATCATGCAGCCCTTCCCCTCATTTCCAGTGGCTGGACAATCAGGATCAGCGCACGGGTCACTGGTGTGCGCGGTTCCTGGAGGAGGTGGGGGAGTTCCTCATCTTGGGTGATGTTGTGTTCTCATGCTTGCTAAGGAGAATTAATGGGATTTGGAGAAATACCTGTCTGGACTCTGGCAGTAAGGAGTGTGATCACAGGACAAAGCCTGCAAGGAAGAAATGGAGGTAGAAAAGGCCTGAAGAAGTCTTCTTGTCAAGGCATATGCAGAAATGCAAACAGGCTTCCTCCCTCTCAGCAGCTGTGTGTCCTTTTTGTGTGTATACCAAAGGGTCTGCAGTAATCTTAATATTTATGCTTCAGTATTTCTTCTTCTGATGCAAATGATGAGCAGGCATTGATGTTATGGGCCAGCTGTAGCATTATCTTTATTGTTATAAGAATACACAGATCTGCTGATCTAGATGTGATGTTGTAGAATAGAAGAAAGTTTTGTAAAGTGGGCAGTAGGTTTAAGTAGAATGTCTGGTATGACTGAGACCAATGCATGGCTTTATAGCCATAAAATATGCAGATACTATCAGTTCTGTGAACCAGGAGCCATGAGCATTTTCATCCTCTCTAAAGAAATTTTGGTATTTTAGTGCACAGAAACTTGTTTATTGTAAGTTTCTATTTATGCCCCTGCTGTGGGAGGGAAGAGCAGGGTTTTTTTCATAGGGTTTTTTTCAGCATCACAGATGATGTTGTTGCTCAGCAGCCATTAATATAGCTTTATCTATAATTAGGGAAGGTCTAACACCTTTCTGGCCATATGGAAAATGATAAGTTAGCACCTGCCATAACAGGAAAATAATTATTGGGTAACGTATAAATATCAAAATATGATAAATAATGGCTACCCCAGCAATCCTCAGCAGGATATAGCATCTGCCTTCAGTTTCTGAATATCACACATGATTAATCTGGAGACAGTGAGGTGCTTTCTCAGCTGTGCTGTTTCTACTGGGCAGTGAAGACAAGATGTCTTAGGTCTTCTCTTAACCCTTAAACACTGTGGTGATATCTGTGAATCAAAAGGTTTCATCCAGGTGTTTTTTTAAGGAAAGTAGGAAATAAGGGCAGGGGTGAGGTGAAAGTTTAGCATTGGCTGAAAGTATTCTGTTTGCTCTCAGAGTTTTGTTTATGGAATGTGCATCTGAACAGAGCTCTGTTTTGTTCTTCTCAGAATTTATGCTCTGTGTGTGTTGGGAGAGATTCTACCAGCCCCTTGCATCACAGAGCTCGACTCTCACTTGCTGTCAGGTCACCCATACAAAAATACCCTGAGCACCCAGTTTCATTCAGAGATGTGACCTGACAAAACTCTTCCAATCTGAATTGAAATTCCAAAGCTGGTGGTGGGTGTTAGGCACTGTGCAAAGCACACCACACATAGAGCCAAAGCCCTGATGGATGGTGGTGGTGTTCCTAGGCCAGCAGTGCCCCCAAACATTTGCCTTTATGGTTATTTATTTGATAAGAAAAAGGAGAAAATAAAGATCTCTGTGTGTGTGTGCACATGTTAAAAGGAGAAAATAGAGGAATGGCCACCAGTCTGAAGGGAATTCACTGATAGAAAACTGAACTTTCACTGTACCTGTGGAGGCTTTTGAATGAAATGAACTGTCTATCACTGACTTCCTTAAAATCGTGGAGTATATGTAAAATCTTTACTCCTGTTTGAAATGAATAGCGATGGCATCATGCTCCAGAGTGTGCTGAAATTGCTCCTGTAAGCTTAGTGCTGATAATCCACCCTGACTTGAGAGATAAAAGGAGGACTGTATCAGGGCAGAATTAGAACTAATTTTTTTTTTTTTTTTAATTTCATATAATCTCAAATGTCTGCACATGCATAGAATTCCTCAGTAAAGTATCTTTTTCCTTTCCATAATAAAACTTTTGAGTTTGCTTGAGATTCTACATGGGTATTTACTACTTGTATAGCTTCTGTCCATTAGCTTCCTAGAGCTCTGGGACTCTGCCCTTTGCCTCGGGAAATTAAATATTTAATATTGCTTTTTCTGTGCTGACTTTGAAAAGCATTCATCCTTCATTTGGGTACCATATCAGAATTCATTGGGAAGCAACAGCTGATGTTGCCAGATGGAATCAAACCTTGTCCCTCTCCTTCCTCTTCTGCCGTCAGGGGTTGTGTCAGTGCTGCCACCTCAGGAACCCTTGGGGCTGATCATGAGGAAATGAAGGCAAATGAGGACCATGGTAGAAAGCAGGCTGATATCCCAGGTAGTAATGAAGAAAAAGACCCAGTTTGCTGGCAGGGAGATCCTTCTTTCTCGAACAAACACTGCAGGATGTGTATTTGTGTGTGACTAAAAGCCATATGAAATGTGAGTCAGTCAAACTAAATATATAGGACTCACTTTTCTGAAGAGTTTTGCCTGAAATGAACAATGCACATAAACAGAGTTTATCTTTCCCAGTTAAGAACATATTTCTTCCAGGAAGAATATGATGTGAAATGGAAATAGGCAAGATAAGTGTCATTTCTGTATTGTATTTTTATTACATTTTTTACTATTTTTATTTCTTTTTCTCTCTCTCTCTCCTGTGTTTATGCTGGCCAGGGTGCTTTGGGCATGAAGCGCCTTCCCTGGGATGAATTTATTTCAAAAGATGCAGAGTCAGTGGACAGTGTGCACATAATGTGGTAGAGATTCAGTTCATATGAACACTGAGCACACCTGTCTTGTAAACTATAGTGCTGTAAATTGAGAATTCTTTGATCAGGCTCTCCAAATGCTTAGCTGTGTGATATAACTGCTGTAAAGGCAGTTGTCCCAGTTTTTAGGTGTTTCATCTTGCTCAAGTTTTGTTCAGAGAGTTTAACAGTACAGGCTACATAACTTTGTAGACAGGTTCTTACGTTTTATGAGGCCATGTTGTAACTTATTAAATAAAATAACATTGGGTTTGGAGGTTTTTTGCTTCAGTAGTTAAAAAATGCCACTCTATCCATTCAATAAGTATGTGAATGTTTTAGAATTGAAGACAAAAATAGAAACAAAGTAGAACACTTCATTCAATTTTGTTCTTAAAGAATTATGTTATTGTTTGATTAAATTTAATTGCACAAACTAAGATTGCTGAAGACATCAGCTTCTGTATTTCATAAAATAAATATGAAGGAACTTCTTTTTTCCTGTAACTTCATAAGAGTGCATATTGATATAATGTTAATATTTTCTCAAAGCTCATAATGAGGTTTTAGCAAGTATTTTATATGACATAAGGCACTCCTGGGAAACAAGGAGGAGATGTCTGATCAGAGGTGGACACTTTGCACTTCTGTGGTTACAGTTTAGTTCAGCTGTCCCTGAGTTACTGTATGATGAGTGCTATTGTTATTTAAGAGGGTGGGAATATTTTCAAGGTGTTAGGTTGTTTGCTTGATTCTGTTTTTAAGTTCATTTATTATAGATAGCTACATAGTTAAAACTGGGATTTTTTGTGTTCATTCTACTGGTTCACCTGAATGTACATTTCATGTAAAATTATGTCAGTATTTAATAGTGGAAGGATGAGTTTTCTTTCAAAGTATTTACCTTCTCCTTTACTGGAAATGAAAGAGGAAGGGCTATAGCATGTTCTTATCCAGGCTGGGAAACAGTAGCTGAAAGATGCAAGGAGATTTCTTCCCCTTAGTATTTTCAGTACAAGGGAAGGCTTTGCCTGTTGATGGAGGTACCGCAAGGACTGAGCACTTCTCATGCCCTCTGGGGATGACCAGAGTGCAGCCCAGGACCTCTCTGACTTCTGTACTCACCAGCAAGAGCTGCAGGGTGGAAGCATAGGCTACAATTTTTATTAATCTCACAGGATACTCTGCTTGTGTCCCTGTAGTGTTTTCACCATTTCAGGAAAAAGCCCCCTCTGCATTATCCATCTACTCATGTTGTCCTACCTTTTGTGTCTCAGGCAAGGTGGAATGGCCTATTTGGATATTTAAACTTCTTAGGCATTGGATGTTTTCTACAGGGCTGAAAGTTTTATCTGTTTTGCCTGATGCCTCTTGAACAAAACCAAGAAAAAGTTAATTGATCCAGAAACACCGGCAGCACTTGCTCTTGAAAGTGGAATCTTTGTTTTGTCCTCCTGTGAGAATGGAAGTATTTTATGGTATGCTAAAGCTTAGTATTGCTAATGCAAACTGCTTAGGTACTTAAATCCTGCTCTAGAAAGATAGTATTTATAATAAGTTTAGTATGGCTGCTGCTTCCATACAACTTCTTATAATTATGATGTCTTCAGTAACTGGCGATTCCTGGTCAGCTGATACGGAGTGATACATTCAGTGGAAACATGTCCAAGCTCCAGGAGACTGGGCTGTAAGGGCACAACCTTTTCCCAGGGGCACAGAAACCTGGGCAGATGACAGCAGAGGGTTGGAAGGAATGCTCCCAGTGGTGCTCCCAATCTTCTAGAGCTGTTTTCCTGGCCAGGGCAGTCCTCACCTTTACTCCTAGAAACTCTGTGGGCACAGAAGTTGGTCTTACCAGCTGCTGAATTTCTACTGAGCAGCTATCAAACATCAGTTCTATTTGAGTGCCTGGTTTTCCAAATGGTGGTGGCTCCCCAAATGCCCTTCTGCTTAATTTCTCATTGTTTGTTCATATTTGCTTGTGATGTGTGGTTGAAATATCAGCGCCCTCATCTTGAGCAAGCTTGCAGTTAATTACATGTAACCCTTGTGAGCTATGAAACTGAACAGCAATATTAACCCATGGTGACATTTGAAGTTACAAATTAGAATAAGAAATGGGTATGGTAAGGTTGTCTTAGTAGTGGTTTAGGTCTGGTGGATTATTGTAGTAAATTCTGTTCAAGTAAGAAAAAAAAAATAGTAAGTGAACAAGAACAGCCTATTTTCTTCTCAAAAAAATGCATCAAGATAAATTTGGGGGAAATGAGATCATGACTTTAAGCAGCAGAATGTTTCTATTTTATTAATATGCCAAGTAACATGTCAAAACAAGAAATTAAAAACAATTTGCCAATTTCTCTCTGCAAAAACCCAAATACAGTGCTCCACACAATGTAGTAGGAATTTTAATTTGATCTTGTCCTTCCAGATTGAAGTCAGCCATCAAGTTTCCAAATAAATTTAATACCTTATAAATGTGATTGATTGCTGATGTGGTAATCCAGTTAGCTGCTGAGAGGTTTAATAGCTGGAGAATCCATTTAGAGAAGAATAAAGATCTTGAGGTTAGGATACTGGAGTATTTTCAAGAGATCTAATTTCAGTTCTTTTTTTTGACACAAATTTGGCATAAATCCCCTTCTCTATGCCTGTCTTTATGAAATGGGCATTTCTGTCTCTACCTGGTGACTGTAAACAGAATGGTCCCATCAACACAGATATAGACATCAGGTTCTACTGTGGGATTTTCTGTATATTTTTCCAAGATCAAGCAGACAAATGTTTCATGTAGCTCATGTGTTATTTTTAAATACTGTAACATACTGAGGAGAAAAAGGATCTGAGAAGCTCTTCCCAAGCCAATCTCTCAGCTCACAAATCTGTAATTGTACTTTTGAGTACAGTCAGAGCTTTAACAACTTCTCAGTACTGCTGGTTTCACTGATACTGCTGAAGTTACAGCATCTCATTAGTATGTCAATCCCTCAATAGCAACATAGCTTTACATCTGAAATGTTCTTTTGCTTGTATTCATACAGGACACTTAATGATTTTAGCTTTTGTCCTTTTCTCCTGAAAATGGTGAATGTCAAATGACTTTTTTTTTTTGGTGACAGTTTGTCAGAGCTGTGCCTTTCTTCTTTTTCCCATTAGGGGGATCTATCCTTCTTATTGTTACCTATGTTAGAAGAAAAATCATAGGTAGTGTGATGTGGGTGCATAAAAACATGCAAAGAGAATGCTGGTGTGACAGCTAATTAAAACCAGGTACTTTAATGCTGAGAAACAAAAATCTCTAATGTTACTGGAAACGAAAGTGTTATGAAAGTAGAATAGAATTGCAGAAGGCTTCTTCAACAGACAGCTTGAACAATTTATGGAGTACAAAGGAATATGAATGGAGGAAAGCTGTATTATTGTGGCTCCCAAATGACAACCCATTTTTGCCTTGGTGCTGGAAGACTGCTTTAGTTGCAAAGCAGCTATAGATGATTCGTCAGCTTATAGTACTGGATACCAACAAAACAGAGTATTTTAGATCAGTCAGATTCCCCCCAAGTTCTTTTGCAGATGAATCCTTCAACCTGATCCATGAGTAAGTCCTTCAAAGCTCTTTTTCACCTCATCACAAAACTGTAGTATCATTCACGTTTGTGTATGAAAAAATATAATGTGTATTTTTTATCTAAGGCTTCTTTTAGCCCCAGTATTAACAGCTATGTAAAAGTGGTGTTGGGAAGAGGCTGTACATTTAATTCTTTACTCTGATCTGAATGCAGGTTGAAAGTCTGTTTTTAAGTACACATGCATTCCTCTAAAGCCATTATCCCACTAGGTTACCTTCCATTATTATGAGGAGATCTTATGATAAACAGATATTTTACAAAGCCCTGTGATATGCTGGTGAGTAATTTGTAGAGCTGTTTTACTTAATATTATAAACATAAGGAGTCTCACTCGCCTTTGAGGTGTGCAGCAGAAGGGCTGGAGGCAAGGGCCATATGTTGCAGCAAGGAATGTTTCAGCTAGATGAGGGAAAAAATCCTTCATGGTGAGAAGTGTGATTTGTGGAATGGACACTGATGTCCAGAGCGGTGGTGGAATCACCATTCCTGGGTTAGTCAAAATCTATCTGGAAAAGATTGTGAGCAAAATGACTCCTACTTTGAAGCCATCACTGCTTTGGGAAGAGGGTCTCACCGGCTCACCTCCACAAGGACTTACAACACAAATTTTTCAGCAATTCTATGAGATTATATATGTATTTATATATATATACACACACACACATAAAAGTGATGGAGAAGGTATTGCCTTATGGTTTGCTATTGGCACAGCCTTTCAAGGTGTTAAGCACACAGGTGAAGTAGAATTTGGAAGAAGTGTCATTTTGCTTCAGAAAAAAAAATAGAAGTAGCATCATACAAGAAATGCTTTGAAGTGGCAGCAAGGTGTCATGTGTTTGGCAGTCAGAGATAACAACATTTAGGCCTTGTGGGAATAGATTCCATTTCCCCCTCCTCCCTCTCTGTTTTGCTTCTAGAGCATGCTTTTGGCAATAGAAAATGTCATTCTTTGCATCATGCAACACTTTGGTTACGTTTCCTAAAATAGGATTCAGCTGAGGATACAGTCAGCATTTGAAACCAACTACTGTACATGGAGACCAGACATAAAAGACTTGTGCTGAAAAAGATGAACCCATTCCTGTTTCATTTTCAGAGTGTGTTGGCAAGAGTTGCAATTGCTGACATTTTGGGGGCAGCTCCTGAGAAGTGCAGCACTCAGTTGTCTTGCTCTGTTATTGCCACATCAACATTTACACAGTTTGTTTGTGCAAATGTGTTGTCAAAATGAAAGCATTTGTTTTAAATCAGTCCCATTTTATTTCAAAAGTGAAAGAAGATTTTTGGCAAGTATTTTGCAAAGCCATAGAAGTTTATGTCTAGGAGGCAAAGCAGCGGAAAAATGGGGGTATAGTGTGTCACAGACATGAAGAAGCTGTTTGTACAATACATACAAAAGCCTGGGAATGAATAGAGGGTCTCTTGTCAGTGAGTTCATGACCACCTAAACCTCGCTTGACTTTAAAAATTAAGTGTGGCACAAACTAGAACAGAGACTGTGTTCATTACAGTCATTTATGTGTCCACAGTTTTGAAAAGAGGAAGCAAGATGTGACTTTGGCATGAATATAATGTATTTTTGTCTGTATGTTTGAAGGATGTGGAATATTGATGTACAGAAAACATCAGTGCAGGAGGTTTAGTTAGGCATGAATGAGCTTTCTTTGGAGATTTGCAGAGAATGCAATAACCTTTAAGCAATAAGCCCTGGGAAGGAAACAAAATCAGCCTCACCCTGAATCCTACAAAATTTCAACAGATGCATGACTTGGGCTACTTGAAAAGATGCCAAATTTCTGGTGGAATTGTCCCACTGCTCATATGACTATTGTGAGCATGTACACAGGAGGGTAGGAGAAGTTTTTATGGTCTTGTGTTATTTAAGAAATATATGTATTGATATGGCCTTGGAGGCCAAATCTGGTTGACTTCACAACCCCCAGGATTCCACCTTACGTTAGGGAATTTTAAACCAACCTATGTGATTTACAGGTCTGAATTTTAGTGTGGGAAGCTGTGCTTTCTCAACTGTCTTTCCATTCATCTTAAAAGACTTTTAAATTAGATTAGCTTTCATTTGCTGTTCTAATGAGTTGGAGAACATGATACATGTAGGCCAGTCCTCATGGTTGTGCAAAAGTCTTCCTGATTTAGTGATGCTCCTGTTTAACAGCATAGTCAGTTTCCTTGCCTTCTGTACAGACTGGGATCAATAGTGATGCAACACAGGCACTGAACATAGAACAGTGAATAGGAATCCCAGCTTTTATTTTCATAAAAGTAACCAAAATATCTGTGCAACGCCTATAAAGGCTTTTAACGACTTTGAAGTATAAGGCATGACATGTTGTTTTAATTTATATACAACAAACACCACATTTCTAAAGTTGCTATTTGGGTTTTTTAAAAGATGAAACTGATGATAGCTGAAATGAAATGAAGTAAGTTTTATGCATGTTGCATTTTAACAAGTCTGCTGTCTCATTGGAATGCACTGCCTTCTTGTGCTACATTTTATTTTTGGAATTTAATAAGGCGCCTGTCATATCTGCCTCAAGGCTAAAGAATATCATGAGGGAGAAATCCAAAGTACTGTCATGTTTGACTGACAGGGGGCCAATTTTAATTTTTTTATGGGAGGTGGCTGATATTAACAGGCTGTAGTGCTGAAGATGCACTGCTCTACCATCTGCTTTAAACACCCTGTGTTGATGAGCCAGTAATGACGTTGCTCAGTGACATTTATCAGGTGAATTTGGCTCTGACACTCAGTAGAGGATTTTCATTAAAAAATTAATTCTGTGCATTTTGCAGTGAAGCCCATTGTGATGATAGATTCTGGTACGGTGCCATGTATCTCCAGAAGCTGTTCTAATTACCTGAGAAACTTGGGAAAGCAATAAACTACTACTTTCCATTTCTTGTGTGTACTCCCTTAGCATATAATTAACACACTGACTCACTTAGCTTAAATCTCTGAAGATCTATGTCTATGTGATGATTACTAGCTCTTCAAAGTAATAAGCAAATGCACCTCAGTGGCTCAGAGGTTGGATGGCAGCGGGCTCAGCAGCCTTTGTGGAGTGCAGTCTGATGGTGGCATTCCCTAAATGGTCACTGGAAAAGTGAGTAGGATACAGGAATAGTGGAAATCCTGCAACTTAGGCAAACATTTTAAAAACTCACCCAACTTCCAAGAGAAGATCTAATAAAATATTCCACCAACCTCTTGAATACAGTGGGAGAAAAAAAATATTCACCAACGTATTTTTTCAACATTTATTATAACATTCTTCCATCTTGGTCAGCTTTATTTCTCATTAGCTAAATATTATGAAAAAAAAATTTCTAAGACATTAACTCAGATTCCTTATGAAGCAGAATCCATCAATTATATTTGGCATTTTATCTAGCATCTGTTCCTGTTCTTAGATGTGTCAGATCTGCATGTATCCTTCTCTACTTCAGAATGACTTTCAGGTGACTGGGAGGAACAAGTAGCCTTACCATAGCTTTTAAAGCCCCCACAAGTGCACCCTGGCAGGTGGTGGCACTTCCACTGACAATCTTGGTGAAAGAGGAGAGATTTAACATAGTAAGAGGGGGTGTGGCTCAGTGTTCCTTAATACTCATCTCTGTTAAGCCAGATTATTTTGCAGTGACTATTTGCTTTGAATCAAGGCTGAGCACAAGTTCTTCTGAATTTATTGTAGCACATGATAAGGGGGTTCCTGCCAAGTTCATGTACCTAACTAGAAGAGATGATGCTTCCCTCAGCCTGTAGCTAAAGTGCCATACACAGAGCATTGCAGGTGCAGCATGAAGCCAGATTTATTACTCTATCATGGCACACGATGATATCACCTCAGATAATTGGGGACATGATATCTAAGCAGAGCAGCTGAAGGAACAACTGCATTGAGAAAACAGATCAGGCAGATTGCACAGCATTATGCTGCTGATCATCAAAATGCTTAAGAACAGCTTAATGCAAACCAGGTGAGGTACCCATTAATGTCTCTGGAGATGATTTGATTAGCCATTTCATCAAGTCAGATGATTTTAGATTACAAACATTCTATATAAAGTATTAAGACTTTTTTTCTTTTAAAGTAATCTCTTGTGTTTTACAGTGATTGGAGAGGTTTATTATTTAGAAACAGAGTATAAAATTCTTACCATTTTTACAGAAAATTTATAAGGAGTTTTCAGACAGATTTCTGGACCTTCTGGAGGGGGAAGTGTGTTAATTATTTGATATTCTGCAGTGTTTCTCCTTCCTTCTGTTACACACCAATACTTCTTTATTGTCTAGTTTAGTAACATGAATGCTTACAAGTGTATTTGGCTCAGGAATTCATTTGGTGAAGACCTGATGATAGCCTATACCTGGCTTGGGAGTCATATGCTAGTGAGAGAGGGAGAAAAACAATATTCACTTAATGGCAGTCCTGAAAGAAGTAATTTTGTGACCTTTTAAGAAAGGACTGTTTTGGGGGCATTTTCACAGCAGGCAAATGCTCTGTGCATATATCACTTTCACGTGTACCTGCTGACTGATCCTGCAGAGGTCACCCAGGCCAGGTGACCAGTGGCTTTTCTGATCAGGGCCCCTGGTAAGCACCCCCTTGGTGTGCCCCTGGCTGCCATCCTATCTCCCTGACCCCTCTGGCATGGCTCCCTGAAGTGAAACCAGCCCAAGGAAAGTGCTGGATAGCTGGGAGATGGCATAAGGCAGAAGGGGCTTGCTCAAATGCAGTATCTCCTTTGGAGATATTTAGTTTCTAGCCCTTCCTTCCCCTGCCCTTCTCAAGTGGTGATTTTTCCAGCTGGCTGCCCTGTCCAGGTGTGGTGCTCCTGTCACCTCTGGCCCTGGTGCTGGTGGTGCAGGCAGAGTTAAATAAGCGTGTGGCTGCCTGCTGTTGAGCTCAGCCAGCTCACTCTCAACCTGAGCAGATGGTTGTGCTGCTCAGCCTTCAGAGACAGGCTCTTTCTCTTCTAAGAGCAAATTAACCCATGGCTGGAGGCTTGTGGAAATGTGGTTTTTTTTTTTTTTTTTTGCTAGCTTTTTTGTTTCTTGCTTGTTTTCCCACATAAAGGTCTGCGGGGCCTAAACAGGAATCTGTCAGTATGAAAATTTAGCAAAATAGTAGATGACTGTCACAACAGGAACTGTAATTTATATATTAGTGTAAACCCTAAGCAAACCTTTGTGCTGTTGTTGTTCATTTTCAGCTGTGTCCTGTTCTCTTACTCACCCACCTCTCAAGGCTCTGATTGTTTCAGGTTTGCAGCACATTGGGGCGAGTGTCGTTGTTCTTTACAGGGAAGCATCTTTCAAGTCATACGGTTTTTTTTAATCCCTAGCTGCTGGTCATGAGTGAAAAACCATGACACAGAGTATGTCTTGTTTGCCTGTGTCTGTCATTTTTAAAAGGAAAAAAAAAACCCACCCCTGCTGCTGGAATGGTTTCTTGCCTTTTTCCTTCCACCTTGTGAAAGAAGTCGTTGGTCCAGGATATCCTAAGCCTTTTATACAAAATCAGAATTAATTGCTGTTCATTTCAGCCACACTTCTGTAATAATTTCGTACTTGTAGAAAGAGAAGGGTAGATTAGATGCATCTCTAGAGTTCTGCAGTTGGAGTTAACAGCAAGAGAAAAATTATTGTCCTGAAAGAAAAAAGTGTGAAGTGGGTGCCTTCCTCTTCCTCTCCCCCCTTTCCCTCGTTTTCCTTTCCCTGCTTATTTTCTCTGTGAGTATACACCACCAGCAGCTGCCTGAGACCAGATCTTCAAAAGAACAGGGATTCTGAGAAGAAAGAGCCAGAGAAATAGAAGGAGGAATACATTTTCCTTTGATCAGAAGAGAGCACGTCTGAGTTAGCAGAAATTCTTCTATGGTTGTCAGCAGGTTAATGCAAGAACTAATGATTTTATGATATTAATAGTTGAAGCAGTGGTGCTGCAATCATATAAAACATATTAAGGGGTTTTAAACTATTTTCATCAGGCCAGGACTATCTGTTTGTGTCTATTTTTCCAGCATTTTCAGCTGTTGAAGTGAATGATGCTTCCTTCCCTTTTCAACCATGTATCTTTTATGATCTTGAACTTTGAAAGAAATCTTAAGTACCTTAAAACCTGGTGCTTCTGCGACAAAAACTCAACAAACTATTTCCTCTGCTGCTCAAGTTTTGTATCCTTCACTTGGTAGGGCATTATTAATTCTTCAGAGGGTACAAATATGAGAGATATATAAGAGAGGCAGAAAAAGTTCTGCTTTAGTCCAAAGGCAATCATGCCATGGTAAAATGATTGTAGGAGAAGGGACAGAGTGCCCTTAAATGGAGCAGCAGGGTCCCGAAGAATCCCTTGTGCAGCTCTCTGCTGCATAGTGGAAAACACTTGCATGAAGTAGAGGAATTGCACAAGAAACAAGATTTTATAGGAACAGCAAGGAAATTATATAGGCTTTAAAGTTTGGCATGACTACTCATGACAGTTTGTGGGATGAAGCATCCAGACCATTTGGATTTGGAAGCATCTAGAGGAATGTTAGTTTGTGTACTGACTTATGCAAATAAGCAGCAGTTTGGCTTCAATGAGTAAGTACTTTTTGATTCCCTCCTTTTTCCCCTTAGGATGCAAAAGGGTAGATGATTGTTAGCAGAGATAATAAGCTACATAGTAGTACTAGAAAGAGTGCACTGAATAAATAAAGGCTGCTCTAGATGCTAAGAAAGCTGTGTAAAAAATGTAATGTTCCTGCTGAAATGCGATGTCTCTCTGGGTGAGGCAGGCAGACTAACCAGATGTACTTATCAGACACTGCTGCCAACAATTTGCTTGTTTTCTTTTCTCTAAGTGCTGAAAGATGTGATTCTTTATGGATAACAATTCTACTGACATATATACTTTTCTCCTTTTTCTTCCCCCCCCCCAGTTCCATTTGGTTTTTAATTCCAGTTGTGTACCTTGATTGTTCTACAAATGAAACCAACTTCTCCCTTTAAATTAGTGGATAGGAAATAAATGAAAGGGCCCTGACAAGACAAACCAATTGGCATTTACACCAGGAAGACTAAGGTTGCACTGGTACCTCATTGTTCAATTCTCTCCACGGGAAATATTTCCAGATTAGACTCCATGGACTCAGAACTCTGATATAAGGGGTGTAACCTCTAATATTAATGTGTTCATGGCCTTTTATTTGCCATGAACAAGTGATATTCCAACAACTTCTGCCTGTGTTTTCTACATTAGGACTGAAGTTCAGGAATAAAAATATTACAAAGAGATTTTCTTAATACCTCAAAAAGTTAATGCCTTTTCCATTGAAATCCTGATGCACTCAGGAAGAAGAGTAGTGTTATTAACTTAGTTATGTCAGCGTGGTGTTACACCTTTTTTAAATGCATCAGGGTGAACACCTTGTAGATATGAGGCATATGCATACAATTATTAGAATTTTTGTCTCTTTTATACTATACACCATCTGAAATCAGTGTCCTGTCAAGTTCTGCTGCATTCATATGTTCCTGAGTAGAATTCCAAAACTAATCTGTCCTTTTTGAAATAGTACCATTTTCTGCAACGCTTAATGAGGAACTTTTTCTAGTTAACCCAATTTTCAGCTTTTTCTGGCATGACAGTGATTTACATCTAAATAAAAAAGTCTCAAAAATTTAATAGATTTAATGCTATGGTATTTAAGTAATAGTATCCTGATGTTACTTAAATTTGTAAGCAAAAAGTAAATACACCACTCAACTAGAGAAAATAGGAAATAAGCTTTACTGAGTTTTATGAAACTGGAAATTTCAGAGAGTAAAAGTCTCTGAAATAAATCAAAATAACAAATCACCAGTAATAAAAAGAGAGGTCTTATCTTCTTTGGTATAGGAAAGTTTACTTGCCTATCTCATTTGTCCATTTTCATAACCGAAACCTGTGTTCAGCTCCTGATTCTTCATCTTAAAGGTCACACTGGGTTTTCACAGATTAAATGTATCCTATAATTGCCAGAACTGGGCAGCAATAGTGGAGATATTGCAAGAAGGAATAAATGTAATCCACTGAGAAGATAGGATCCACTAAGGTATGAATCCAGTTTCCTGAGCACTGTAGAAGTGATTGTACTGGAATGAGAGGATCTGCTGGAAGCTGCAGGTATTTCTGGCTGCACAACAGGACACCAGCCTTTCAAGTCTATCAGCTGACTTCAGTGGACACTGTCTTCAAATTTCTTGTAGAGTTTGATTTTTTTTTAAATGGGAGGTAGTTTCAGTAGACATAGCTTCAATCATAAAAGAAAATGTAGTATCATAGTGAGAGTAGACTCAAATCTCCAGGAACCTGAGCTTTCCCAGTAACATCTGTGGCCACTGATGAATTTTTAACTTGTACTTTGTGATTTTTTTTTTTAAGTTTTTTTTTAGGTAGAATTCCTCTGAAGCAGCATTTAAAATAATGCGAACTGTCAAATTGAAGTCCAAGTTAATTTACAATAATTTATTCTTGCAGTGCAAGTGTAATTTCAGATATGGAACATGATCTGATGATTGGTTCAGCATTTTTCTATCATTCTATGAAATATTTTGGAACAGTTACTTGTAACTATAAACATCTGTGTAATTTTCTTCCCTTTTCTTTTGCCTCATTTGGTCCACTTTGCACATGCTAGGAAAGATGACTGTAGATTCTGGATTATAACAAAGGGAAATGGGAGATGGTGAAAAAGCTGAAAATATTCTTGGTCAACATGGAGAGTGTCCAAGTATTTTTCATCTTTAAAAATAATGAGCCCAGTTTACAGCTCTTGAGATCTGCAGATATTTTGTGAGATTAATTTGCTGCTGTCTGTTGTGCATAGCAAGTACAAATGTACACTTAGACATAGATGGGTTGTGAGTGTGTTTTTATCTATAAAGACCCATGATGCTTGATCACATGAAAAAGACTGAATCTTTGGTTTATTCCCCTTTGTCTTTGCATGCCAGAGCTCTTTTGTTAAGCAGCTCTAGGGTGTGGCTGTCATCTGTTCAGTTGTGTCATGTGTGGACTTTTCTCTCTGCTGTACATTTTCTTTATGACATGGATGAAAGTCGCACAATACTTGGGAAAAAAGTGTATATTTCAAACTGAAGAGGGATCACTAGCCTGCTTGCTAGCAGACACCTAGACGTTGGCAGGCAAAACTAGGATACTATTGTAATGTATTTAAAAAGCTAGATGCTGGGACTTCTTGCTTTGAAAGCAGATACAAAACTATAAGTGTTATTTTTTTTCTTTTTTTTTTTTTTTCTTCCAATGGTACTTGCTCTTAGAAATGAAGACTCTTACCCTGCAAAAATAGGATCCTGGGGTTGAAAGCGAGTAGGTGAATGTATGTATCTAATGTTAATAAACTGGACATCACTCTATTCATGGAAATCTGTTATTTTGTGCTTAGCTTTAGCATCACTCTTTTGAGTGCCAGAGAGACTCCTGTTTGACCTCTGCCTCTGACCTTCCAGAGCCAGCACTTATGTCTGGAATAACAGCTGGTGGTGGCTGCAAACTCCAGGTGCAGGTGTCAGGAACACATTTTTCCAGCTGTGCCATCTAGACATTTTCTTTTTTTGTGTCTTAGCTGTCTTCACTTCTGGCTTTGGTGGACAGTTTTTTTTCCCAAAACTTTCTTCTAACAGCCCATGGGATGTTTGCTGGGCCAAACAATTTTAAACAGTCCCTTGTCATCCTTGATGCTTTTTTGCATCGAATCACTTAAGTGAGAGTGATTTAACTCCATTTATGCTTCATTTGAAAGAAACAGAACAGTTGGTCTTGAAATTTGGGAAGGCCACTGGGTATGTTAAATATTACATAAACACGATCTGCTCTAGATTTTTTGCTCTGAAGATCATTTATAGGTCAGAAATAAAGTTACTATTTTCTTGGCTCAAAGCACTTCACATAACTGTATTATTTTATCTCTTCATGATTTGATAATACCTCTGAAGCTTTTCCCAGAGCAGGTAGCAGTGTTTCTTTAGCACCAAGTGTTAGGTCTGAAGAATAAAGGTGTACTGGATTGTTAATGAAAACTTAAGTAGTGTATAAAAACTTGCTTCTAATATGATAAAAAGAAATACTCATCTGTTTGTTCATGGTTAAAGTTCTTTGAAAACGCCCCAAGAACAAAGAACAACCAACAAAGTGCATATATATATAGTATAGTGGATTTCCTGTAGTTTTAATTGCTTTCTGTTTTTTCCCTACCATGTTGGGGGATGTAGTTGTAATGTACCTAAATTGCTTCAAAATTAATCAGGCTTCTATGACATGGAATTGTAAAATGCCCAAAACTTCAGTGTTATAGTTCAAGTGTATTCTGTCCAGAAAATACATAATTGGGAGGGTTGGACCAATTTGACAAGTAAAAGTGATTGAGGACTTGTCTCAGAGGAGAGATCTCTCTTAGAGCACTGGAAAGCTGCCTGTGTAACATGAGTTAACACGAAGTTATGTGTGGTGAGCTGTGCAGACCTCTTGGAAACTTTATGCTGCCCTGTAAAAAAAAATACCATAGCTGGCCATGAGTAGAGCCTGGGTCCTGCTTGGACCCTGTCCCGAGCCTCAGGGACAGGGAGGCACAATTCTCCTCTCCCAGAGGCACGGACAAAGGCGGCTGTGCTTTGTGAGCACAGGGAGCAGCCCAGCAAGGCTCTCCCAGCCTGCTGCCAGCCTGACCTGCAGGACACTTCCTCGGGGTGAGGACGAGGTCACTCACTTCATTCTGCAAACTCAACAAGCCACTCAATCCACAAGTGGTGCCGGGGGTGCCAATTAGCAGCAGCTGTACTGGTGGGGCTGAGATGTGGACAGCTGGGAGCTGGACCCAGACAGCCCTCTCCTGCCACGTGGAAGCAAAAATTACAAAGGAGCACAGCAACTTCATGCTTTCTGGATGATTAATTTATTTTTATTTTCTCAATCACCTTGTAGTGGTTTGTTTGTTTGCTTTTTCCCCTTTCTCTGTTTATTACCATTCTGTTCTGTTCTTTCCCACGCAGTGCTGGTTGTGGTACTTCAGCACAGTGCTCGAGATCATCCTCTCCAGCCAGGGCTTGCTCATTATCTAAGAGGATGTGAAAACAGGCTAGACTAAGGAAGAAACTGGTAATCCTGTATGAACTACAGTAAAGCATGAGGAAATACTTTAGTTAAAAACTTCTGAGCATATTTTTTGAAGTGCGAGCTGAGCCAATAATTGGGTTCAAATCCTATTGACAGTGTGAGAGCACAATTAAAATATCTGAAGTTATCTTCATGCTTAAAAGAGAGGGCAAAGGCTATAAGCTGAGTTACTCTCCCATCCTTAGACAAGGTCTGTCTGGGTCATGTTTTAGGAAGTGACTGTGGACAGGCTTCTTTTACTGTCTCCCTTCTCTAAGTTGGAATTATTTTGGAATCATTATGTTGGAATCATTTCCTTGCAAAGAACTGGAAAGTCTGATGTATAAAAAAAAGTCCCAATGACTGTGATTTTTCCTGAAACCTTTGCATTTCAGATTTCAAAAGATGTTTTAAAAATCTTTGATACACTCTGAAGGTGTTCCTTTTTCAAAAGGATCCTTGACTGAAGAAGAAAGAGCACTATCTCAAACCTGTCTGTTTTCTCAAATAATGAGGAAAGGGAACTGGATCATCAGACTTGTTTTAGTCTCTACAGCAACACAGCTTAAGTGAAACCTTGAAGTGCTTCCTTCTGGAACTTGGCAACCACACATTAAAAAAAAAGTAATAAGTAAAAAGTACATATTACCTCATCTGTAGGAAACCCTATAAAGTGTAGCAGCTCCTTTATGTTGCTCTGATGCCAAAGAACACATTTCAGACTTCATCTTCTGTATGAGTAAGATTTGCAAGGAGTTTACTGGTGTTCAGTAAAATACTGTTTGACTGGATTCAGCTCAGCCCTACTAAAATATAATGCTGTGAGGCTGCCCTGTGTGGTAGTTTTCACTGCTTCAATTTTGTACAGTATGTCTTTAGCTGGAAAAAATATATGTTATTGAACACCTTTTACAGGTACATTCACTAACTTTTGTAATGCACAGAGCACCTCTGCCATGGAAACAAGTCTTGCATAAGTAGGAATGACAGCCAGAAAGATGACCTTTTCCTGTCTGCTTCAGCCTTCCAGAGTACCTGTGTTTGGGACTTAAAGGGAAGACCCTGTGAAGGATGTAATATCATCCAGAAATGACTTTCTGTGTATGTGCTTGTATATGTCTCTATCTATAGACAGGGGCATTAAGAAATTAGAGTTTTCATCCATAATCCTTACCAAAGGAGACTTATATGCTTCAGATGCTCACTTATCACCTCACTTCTTTCTTATTTGAAGTCATTGGCCCAAGTTCTGTATGATTTTATGACTGGACCTTGAAAGACATCAGCAAGTTTTTCAACGTGCCAAGTCTCCCACTAAAAAAAGAAAAGCCTTTTGTCTAGGAGCTTGAAGGCAAGAAAAGATATAAAGGTCTGTCTTCTGACTCCTCATTGTCACCTTGCTGGTGGAGACAAAGTTCATTTCCATTTAGAAATACTGCCTATGTCAATTCACATACTCATATTGTATGGAGGGTATCATAGGGAGGGTTAAAGAAATGCCTTCATTTTTTTTATGATGTGGGACACTATCACACTTCTGCAGTTAAAATGAGCATTAAAATGATATTGCTTGTTTTTTTTGAAGACTTTGTACAGAATAGCAGCAGTGTCCAACCAGTGTTCACATGACTGTTTTAAGTAAGCTAAGAGAGTTAAATCTGTTGTCAGTCATATATTTGGTAAAGGAGAGGTCTGTAAGTGCATTTCACAGGGAAAAGTTAGATATCTATAAATTAAAGAATGCTGAAAACCACTGCATGAGGATAGTGCACTTACTTTTTCATTGTCTTCTGCATCCAAGACAGAGACTGTAGTAAAGAAAGGACAGAAGACAACTTCTGAAAGTGTGGCTTTTTAGTAGTTACCTTATAAAGTGTTTGTTTTTCTGCTTTATTTAGTTAATGGTTGAAGTAATTTAATTTTCTTTTTAATTAAGGAGTATACTGTAGGAAAATTAAGTATTTTGCTTATTATTAGTGTTGGTTTGATACAGCCTCAAACTGCCCACAGAAGTTTTTTCCAGGTTCATCCAGTCTTTAGCATTCTTCTTGGTACAGTGTGGTGATTAATACCAGATATCATGGAGAATGTTTTGTCCTGTAGAAAGCTGCTTGGGAGAATCTGATTGGAAATACAAATTGCATGTAGTTGACCAAACAGGGGTTATTAAAAGCTTTGCTTATCTAATGTGGTTAGATAAAATATGTAAAGGTTAATACTTCTCTGTTCAGTGATGCTATCCATCTCTCTTGGTACTGATAGGAAATAAAGTCATCTGAAAAATTAAAAATGTGACAGCATGTTAAAATTTGATCCAGTAAGATTCATGAAAACTGAAACAAATTCGTAAACCTGAGGAAGTGCAGCATTGATTTTAAACATAGTCTGGTTTAGGAATGAGGTACACAAGCCTGTTGGATATACTCTTAATTACCTTTGGCCTCCAGGAAGTTGAGGAAGTGGCATAATCAGCAGCAAAGGGATAATTCTGGATTCAAAATAAGCTCTTTTGTACAGCTGATGACACCTAAAAGTCTGTTGATACAGATGTTGTCATTCCATTCTTTAGATATGTTAACAGACCCAAAGTTGGGCTTTGATGTGAGCAGAAGTGTGTGAAAGGTGGAATTGGCAAGGTCCTTCTGCAGGCAGCAGTGTCAACATCATTAGCTGGCAATATAGGATTGGGCATTTGTAAAAATACGCACACAGAATAAGACTGTTAAAGCCCACTTCTGAAACTCACATATTTTCACCTTATGACTTGCTATGTCTCATCCTGGTAGGAGATTGAATATGCTTGGGAAGGAAATAAGGCAGGCAGAACAAGCTGAGGTGTGTTTGTTGGTACATCTTGTTAGTACATCTGTCTGCAACAAAATCCCATTGTGGGAAGGGCTAGGCCAGTGTACTTGGATAAAGTGAACAACAACAATAATAGTAATAATAATAATAATAATGATGATGATGATGATGATGAAGTTTCTTTTTGAGTGGGGTGGTCCCTTCAGCTCATGCATTAGTGCTTGTGCTTCAGAAGACTAGTAATTTATTGATGCAGATGGCTATGTAAAGTGCATGCAATTTGTGAGGGGGCTTGACCCTTGACTGATGGGCCATATGTTGCAAAGCCCCAGAGGCATCATTTGACTGAGTTCTTTTCCTCTCTCTGTCTCTGCACCTATGGTCCTTGTTCAATCACCACATATTGAACTGTAGACTTCCTAACTCCCCCAATAAATCTCCAACTAATGGCTCACGAAGGCCATAACTTAACCCTTTGCATACAAAAGAGCACACATCATTTTGCATTGCATTTTTCACACTCATTGAAATAAGTAATACATGACCTAGTCAAGTTACCAAGGACCAGGATGTCACAAAATAGGACCACCTTCAGGCTTGTCATGGTGTGAATAAACCAAATTCACTTGGAGCATTCTCTAATGTGTGTGTGACATTATTGAGAGCTGTGCTCTAAATGCACACGTGGGTTGTAAAAAATACTGCTGTATTTCTCAAATACCATAAGTGAAACACAGTAAAGTACCTCATGTACCTAATGCCTTATCTTGGCTGCTACTCTTCTTGTGTTCTAACAGGGTTAACAGCAAGTTCTCCATGGCCTAGGCATGCCTTCAGTTGCACAAAGGTTTGGCAGACAGTTATCCCCGTTGACAATCTCTCCATAATCTTGTAAAATGGATCAGCAGTTTTCTCTCACAGAAACCCCTGTATGTATTCATTAATGTATTCATGTGCAGTAAAATTACAGCTGCAGTTCATTTCATGCACTCTCCTTAAAGTGTACAGTGCTGCAAGTTGCTCCTCAGCTGGGCTGGCAGGGGATTCTGCAGTGGTGGCTGCAGTAGGAGCTCCTGTGCAGCAAAGTAGCCCTTGTAAGACAGTCACTTACTGCCATTAAACTGTTTTTTTTATAAGAAGCTGAACAAGCTACACAAAGTAAGAAACTCTGTGTGAGACAAGTACTGATACAGCTCTTTTAAATATTAACCCCAAACACCTGGTAATGTAGGTACAGGGATTCAGCTTTAAAAAGCTGACTGGAAATTGGAAAGGCTGAAATTTTTCAATAGATTAAAAAAAATCTGAGGAAGAAAACCATTCCAGGGAAATAATGACTATTCCTCTTTCTCCACAAAGTGGTATGAGGTAGTGTTTTAGTTGGGAAAATGTTTTAGCATTGGCTACAAGTTTGTGACTTTCCTAGAGAGATCTGAGGCATTTTACACTATTTTTAGAGATTTCTCTTACTGTGGTGTAGCTTTGCGTAGTAGTTTAGTGCAAGAAACTTTTAATGATTCTCCCAAGTTTATTCTGGCAAAACTTACTGGTAATGGGATTTTGTGTGAATAAGAAGTGTGACAGCACTCAGTTATTATATACTTTTATACTTAGAAAATGTATAAATGTATAAAAACTGTAGTTCATTTAGGTAGTCATTGTTCTGTAGTTTAAAGTCTGTGTTTAGGTGATGCTTTTGTTTTGTGCATATTATCTGGAGGGAGAAAATGGAAGAAATACCAGAGCATTTTGGAGTTCTTCAGTGAATCTTAGGTAGTTATTATGGTATGGAAAAAAGGGAGCTCATGGCAAGCTGATGCAAATGAACAAATTCATAACTTCTTCTCTTAGAACTGCTTCCTTAGCAGCTTGTGACGTGATGTAGTCAGAGAAGGAGGTTACTTCAGCACAAATCATGCGCATTAATCACGCACATTGTTGTTCTCAGTCACGTGTATTAAGGCCTGTAGGCTTGCCAGTTTTATTCATATGGATCTTATTTCTGTGCTGTAGCCTCTGCAACATCATTTCATTACAAATCTTCAGGCTTGAAGTATTCCATGTAACTAGAAGCCAGTGATAAGCATTCCCTCCTGAGGTTATTATTTCACAATTAAAGTGATGATATTGAAAACATTGATGGCAGTGGGATTTACAAGGGCAGAGGTCTCTGCCATTGCCTAGAATACCAGAAGCAGTTGAAAACCTCATTTTTAAAATTTCCTGCATGCATTAGTCCCCATGTAAGGGCTGTATATGGGTTTCAGTATATGTTGAATGAGTTGAGCCAGCCTATAATTTAATGTGCATTTTACTGAGCTTCAGTCAGAATTTCATCTTCATTTCAACACCATTATCCCAGGTGTGATTCTATATTGCACCCAGTTCTGTTTCTGTAGTGACCATTTAGGTTCAGATTGAGTGGGCTTTGTTTCCTGAGTGTCCCCACTCAAATCAGGCAGACCCCATTTGGAAGAGAAAAGCAGAACAATATACAGAAATTTTTGAATGTTTTAGAGCTAAAACAAACTGACAAAACTGTAGGGAAGTGTTCTGGTATCGTGCAGATTGATCGTCTATCATATTACAGCAGTATTTCTGAAAAATGGGAGTGTCAACAAAAGTCTGGAACTGGCTGATGTGAAATATTAGGAGGTAGAGAAAGACATTTGTTCCTACTGATCATAAAAGAAGCTGTAGAAAGCTGCCTGGAAGAAATTGTGTTAGTGAGCAGGCACACTGCTGAAAGCCATTACCCTCGTGAGTTCCAGGTGTCAGTTTGGATATTATCACTGCCGTGCTACACGCAGTGAAATGCGCTGTCCTTGATGAGTTTGGGGTTTTGAGAGGCAGTAACAGATTATCTTTTCTGTCAACCACAGTTCTAGCAACTGCTCAATTTTCTGAGCTTTGGGCTGGGTGTTAGAAATACTGGTTGATAATATTGATTTTTTAAAATTTTGTTTTATTTTTATAAGCTTTATTTAGACTAGATATATTTATTGCACACTCTTCCCAGGTGAACATAAATTAAGGGAACAGAAAAGATGAAACAAATTCGAGTTCAAGGTGGTGCAGTTTTCAGTAGCTACTGCCCAGCTTTTCCAGCTTGGGTGTTGTTTGCAACATTTGAATTGTTACATGCCAATCATTTGGACCACACCTTGGAATTGTGCCACTTGCACTGATCTGAGGAGGACAAAAAAAAAAAAAAGTCATTTGCACCAAAGTGGGCATTGGAAATTTTGAATTATCTTCATATTTATGCCCCAGTATACTGTATAATCCTGAGCAATTTGTTGTTCTTGGGAATGCCTCAGTTTTTAGTGTGAGTTTGATGAAGTTTTATTACCTTGATTGGTGAAGTCTGATGTCTACTTCTCATCTCCTAAGCAGACATACAAATGAACAAAAAATGCCCACATAATTTTGACACGGCAAAGTGTAGATCTAGAAATTAGGCTTATTGCTGGGAATATCTTGAAACACAGTCTGATAGAACTAAAAGTTTGTTGTTGCCTGATATAATAAAGCTTCACTTAAGAGTTTTATGCTTTGCTAGGGTTTATTTGCGTTTGGAGAAGGTAAAGGAGAATAGGTCAAGCTGCTCTATCCTGCAGCTTAAACCACTTTTAAATTTACATTCAGATCAGCTGAATAATTGGAAAAAGAAATCAGATAAGGGAATTTTCAGTTATGCAGTTTTAGAGTTATTTCATTGATGCCATCATCAGTGTCTAAATCATACTGTCTAAAGCTGATGTAGCTATCATCAAATTTTATGAGTTTTAAGGGAAAGGGACTATGTGAACAGATTTTGGAGCTGTAGAAGACAGATCATAAAATCTAAAGCTGCACCAGACCCTTTTGTTTTAAGGGACTTTTTCAGTCAGAGTAGAAATCTACTGTACAAAACTGGGTTTTTTAGTAAAACTGGTAAGCCAAGTATAGTAAAAAGATCTCAGTCTTGCAGAACTATGATTTATTTTTGTTTTTCTTCATTTCCCATTATAGTTCATTCATGGTAGGCTTTTATCTTGAAGACACAGTAATTGAATTGGTGTTGAAGAGAAAGTTGACACACATAAATAACAAAAAAGGACAGCTTAGGTCTCTATATATTTCAGATGCATTTTCATTGTGGCCGAAGGCTCTAAAGACACTAATAGTAAATTTCAGCTACTTCCTTCCCGATTAATTTATTATACCATAATCTTTGTTTATGATACAGGCAGAATAGCTAAGTGATACCAAATAAATCAGAGTATTTTACCATTATAACATGAAGCACTTTATAGTATTGTATTTTCTCTCCCTCCATGAAATTTAGTACACAATTTGGTACACTTGAGATGCACATAATGAAAATAAGGCTTCTGTGTTGGTAAAGTAAGCTAGGAAAAAACAAGTATTTACTTCCTTTACTGGAGATGGTGAGGATTATTTGTGGTTGTTCTAACTGCAGTAATGATACCCCATGGTTTCTTCCTGAAAAGACATCTTCACATTTATGGACAAATTACCAGGGCCATCACCTGTGCTGTATTTGCTGACTCATGAGCTATTAAGTGCACTTAATGGGGTGACACTAATATGGCCACTGCTAGGGCACTAGGCTTGATTGTGTTAATACTTTTGTATTTAAGCTTTATTTTAATTCAATGCACACAGCCTGATCCTCATTGCCATCTATTTCAGGAAGAATATGACTGAGACCCATCATCATCTTTTTCTCTGATTTCAGAGTCCTCTTTTTACTGATTAGAGCAGAGATTTTAATCTTCAATTTTATTTGCAACAGCCAGAGCCATCTCAGTGGAATAGAGGAAGCTCAGGGGGACCGAGCTGGTTCTGCAAAGTTGTTATTTGTTGCTGCATATACTTTAACTTGCACTACAACTCGCTTTTTGGTTAAAATACTGATAGCACATAAACCACCTACTGCTGTCCTCATCAATGCTGTGATGCTTGTGACAGTATAAATATGGAGAAGTTTGTTTTCCTTCATGATTAAGTCACTTCCCAGTATATTTTTCTTGAGTGAAATATAAAACAAGAGTCCTATGTGTATTTGTTTGTGTGCTGGTTTCAAAACAGAGCCTTATCCCTAGACAGAAATTAACGTGTAAGGCATTACCCAGAAGAGTATCTATAAGAAGCAGCTGAAGATCTAAGGGAACAGCAGAGTTGTGTAAAGCAAACAAAGGAACACTCTACGATTAAATCACTGCTTGATTTGGGCTATTCTTAGACAGTATGTTCACCCCAGAAATCCACCCATTTTCTTCCAGTTCTTTATTGGTCTGATTTCAGTGTTCCCGTGAAAATCTGATGGCTTTAAAAAATATTGGATACCAATGCTGTAGGAAAGCAGAGTAGCAAATTCATTATCTGTATGCCAAAAGCTGTTTCATAGATGTGTGTGGTTTCTGTATCAAATACGAGAAGCTCAGGAATATAGGATAATGTTAGAGCAAAAATGTGGTTTTCCCCATTATTTTCCCAGTACAGTTTTCTCGTTGATTCTTCACAGAATGAATATATTCATGCAATCTTCTACCCAGGTTTGGGGGGCACCTGTTTTCCCTTCTGAATGCTTTTATTAGCTAATGTAATGCAATGCTATAGTATTATTTTCTATGACCTTTATAAGTATGTAGTCCTGGGCTTTAGTATTTTTTTCTTTTTTTTTTTCCCCTCATTTGATGAACTCATGCATTCCCCTGCAGATAGCTTAAGGGAGCATTTAATTTTTAGCATTTTTGGATTAATTATAGCACTGATACAGAAGAAGGAGTAGGTAACTGTGATTTCATTCTGAGTGAAAACGTTCCATTTCTGCAAATTGCTCTGCATTATCAAGTTAGGCTATTATATAAATACTTTTCTGAGGATGGGGGAAGAAAGGAAGAACAGCTATTGATAAGAAGTGGTTTTTGCCTCCTCCAGAATATTATCAATTTTTCTTCAGAGGATTAAAGGATTATTGTGTTATGATAACAAAGAGCAAGAGGCATTGTCTTTGCTAATGTGTGGAAATGATGAAAGGAAAAGTAGGAAACCAGCTTAGTGTTTCTGTTGGGTTGGTATCCAGATGATCTGTGCTTTGGGAAAAGATGTGAAGATTTCAGTTGTGGTTCTGCAATTATTTTTATTGTGCTGTCTTTTCAAGACCTCAAAAGAAT
This sequence comes from Ploceus nigricollis, assembly GCA_013399945.1. NCBI lineage: Eukaryota > Metazoa > Chordata > Aves > Passeriformes > Ploceidae > Ploceus > Ploceus nigricollis. Next base: position 1,122,168 of record VXBC01002115.1, on the reverse strand, counting down.
GTCCTGTAAAATGATTTGAAAGTCATAGCTAGAGGCAACGTACAACGTCACAATAAAATGAAACAGAACATTCCCTTGCTGGTGTTGTTGTTTGCCTTATGACTTGGCTGATAGAAGATGGGGCCATTCTGGATATTTTGCTTTAAGTGACCTTGAGGAAGCTGTGAAAGTTTTGCTCTAAGGTGCTGAAATGATACTGAGTTTGTGTGTGTTCTCTCTCTTGGAACGAACGAGGGAGTGCATATCCAGGTTTGTTATAAATTCCATTTCCCATAGATAAACTGAGGCACAGGCAAGTTCATCTGCCAGTTTTTCAGATGGGGGAAAAAAGCCTCATATAAGAATTAAGAGTACGGAATCTCTACCCTCTGTTTCTCTGTGTAAGCAGTTGATAGGCCATGTTTGCTGAGAGATTAAAAATTTCTAAATGCCTACATTAACAATGGCTATGCAGTTTGCATATAGTTTTGTGATTCAGATAAGTTGTTTCATTGTTGACAATTTGCTTGCTACCCTTAAAATAATCCTTTTTAATTTACCAAACAAAAAAAGTTTCAAGATACTCCGTCATCAGTTTCCAAGTCTGTTTGCTTACCTAAACACATATCCATAACCATTTTGTTTTGATATTAAGTTGGAAATCTCAGAAGAATAAACTTCTCTGTGGATATTTCTGATTTAATTTACATTCAAAATGGGCTGACTGTCGTGTTGCATAGAATCGCTGTTTTCTCCATGTCTGGATTTTATGTGGGAATTGTGAAGTTAAAACAGAATTTTGTAATTACCAAGCTAGTGTAGCCCTAAAAGTAAAGCTTTCATTTCAGCTGAGGATATTTATTTCTAAATGGGCTCTGGAAAGAGAATTCTGTTTTATTTTTGTGGTGCTTCAAAAAAAAGAGATTATTTGCACTTAGGATAATCTACAGGCAATGGTATTTTAGAATTGATACTAATGAAGTACAAAGGCGTTTATTAACCATGGGATTACTAGTGAAAGCAAAAAATTGGCCTTCCTCAACAAAATCCCAAAAGTTACCTTGCAAAGGGTGTTCAGCAGAAAGCAATCCTGGCAAATTGCACCTCAGAGCTTAGCAGTGTGTCTCATGTTTTGTTTGTGGTTTGGGAGGTGCTCCTTCAATGTTATACCCACGTTTCTCTGTGCTATTCATGTTGTAAGCACCTGACTGCCACTTAACATTTAAAACTTTATACTTCACAATTAACCAAAAGTGTAAGTTATATAAATGGTTCTTTGCTGAAAGTCTGTTGTTCTTGTAACTCAGCCATCTAATTAATCTTTAGTGAGCAAAGAAAGCAGTGGGACCATGTCTGAAATTGTACCGAACTGGGGGAAATGAGATACATTTTCAGGAGAAAGCTAAAACAGCTTGATGGAGGAAAAAGCAGCCACTTTGGATGGTGGTTCAGCTGAGAAAGCAGAATCAGAAAACGGCAATTGATTCACTAACTATCACAGCATCAGTCCATTCAAGAGGCTTGTGGAGATCCCATTGCAGGTCTGGATCAAAGGAGCTAAATTAAAGCAGGCTTCCTGGAAAGGACTGAAAGAGAAAAGTAGCATTAGGGAAAGCAGGAGGGCATCTGTGTCTAAGAGGAGCATTGATTTTGAATTTTTCATCAGTCACGTGAATTTAAAATCAAATAACACACCTATTGTGGCTTTGTAATTCTGCATATTCCTTTATGACTCTCCTTCCAAATTGCAACATTCTCCTGCTGAATGTGCTCTTTAATAACAGGTTCCTAATACTATGCACCCCATTTATCATTTCTTCTCTGAAAATTGCAAGTAGTTCCTTATTCTAAATAAAGCAATGTACAGTGGCTGCTCTTCAGTAACAAAACCACCTATTACATCAAATATATCATCTGCTATCCTAAGAAAAGAGAAATATCATGGTATCATGAATATCAATTATGCCCTAACACGTGGTAAATGGCAAATTTTTAATGGCAGTCACATTATGCCTTAATGTGAGCCAGTTTTACAGTGCATATAACTGTAAAATCTTTTACCTCTTTCCAAATAAATTAAATAAATTGTCTCTTCTGTTTCATGAGTACCAGTGTGATAATAGCTCTTGCAGTGAAGATGGCAAAAGTGCAATTTTGTATTGAATAAATGTGTGTCTCAGGATTCTTTGAGAAGTTACATTTTATATTTTCCCCTGAAATTATTTTATTTTTTTGCCTGTAATGTGTTTTATTTTAGAGACAGTAATTTCAGACCATCTGTGTGGATTTTCCCAGACTTCAGCATATGCATATTAGAAAGTCTTTATAATGAAGAGATAAAAATGTTTTTATGCTAAGCTAGGCAGAACTGTGTAAACTGTTGAACTTGAGCTCTACAGTCATTCTATGAAAAATGTAAATTTATTAAGACTACATAATTCCCTTGCTCACCTTTTTAATTTAACTGGTTTAATTTTGTGTTTGAAAAGATGTTGTCAAGTCCACAGAATAAGAACATATTTTTAACTTCCTTAAAACATACTGAAGAACAACTGAAAAGTCATCTTACCTGGATAACTTGCATGATTTCAGTGGAAAGCCAACCAGTGAAGCTTTCATTTTTGTGAACAGCCTCCAATAGTCAAAAACTATTTAATAGCACTCCACTAATTCCATTTTCAGACACAAAGACGTATGTAAGAGTCTGAAAAAAAAGTGGTTTATTGCTGTCGGGTGATGTGGGGCTTGACAAACCTAGGAGTAGCTTGGACAGCTCCTGATAGAAAGCCATGGCAATGGAGGGGTCATGGGTATGCTGAGGCTGAATCAGGCACAGTGGGAAGATGGATTGTTAGTGGGAGAGACCTAGCGCCAGTCTGGTCATGGAAACAAGGAGAAGTATTTGGGAGAGAAAATCAAACAGAGTTCACTAGCTGCTTTCTGTTGCTCCTGAAAATGTTTGTGTGTTTGTGATGGAGCATGTTCTTTTTGGTCTTCTAGGAAGAAGCACAGCTTTTTGGAGTTTATTGGGATATTTTAGGGGGATGTGTGCAGACTGCCAGTCTTTAGTTACTGAAGAAATGTGTAAACATCAGCCAAAGATGAGAGAAGCATCATGTCTTTCTTTAACTATTAGAAACTTTTGTAGTGATTTATGGTTGAGACTCTTGCTTTCGTCCCTTTAAGAAGTTGATCAGTGTTAGTGGTAGGCAGAGAAACTAATGAAATAAAGTTGCTGTTTTCAGTTTGAAAGAGACTGTCACTGCCATGGGAGATCTATAGCTTGATACACAGAAACTCGAGATGTTACTCCATCTCTAATATTATTGATCAGGTGTAACTCATTATTAAATTCAGAGTTCTTCAGAGTAAAGGCTTCATGTAGTGCAAAGCACTTAGATTATACCAGAATATAATTAAAACTGAATGAAAACGGGTAAAACAGATTTCATCCACTTTTGGCATCTTGTCAAGTATTTTGTTCTCTAAGAGAAAGGATGTTTGTTTTTTCTGGGTTTTTTTTCACTCCAACTTCTTGCTGGTACCAAACAAATTTGCCAGTTCTGTGCAGGTCTAGTAAATTCTATCCTCATGTTTTATTGTTTGGAGAGTATATGTATAAAAACCAAAGATCAAACCACAGATTTTACGTGTATGTGGATGAATTTCTAAGGTAGGGTACTTCCATCTTGATTTTGAAGAAATGGAAGTTTGCTGCCTCTTCCTGTTTTGAGTTTTCACTGTTAGAGAAAATACTGGTCTAAAATGTTTCAAAGTGTGTTTTCATTCAATTTGTTAAAAAACAAAATTTAAAAAAGCCTTGTCAATACTGGTCAAAATGTTGCAAGAATTAATTGGATCCCTTTTGCTGGTGGTGAGGTACTGGAACAGGTTGGCCAGGGAAGCTGTGGATGCTCCATCCATGGCAGAGTTCAAGGCCAGGCTGGATGGAGATCTGAGCAACCTGGTATAGTGGGAAGTGTTCTTGCCTATGGCAAGGGGCTGGAATTATGATTTTTAAGGTTCCTTCCAACCCATTCTATGATTCCATGTTTATTTATTTGGTAGAGCCATTCTTGTGCATACTTGCTTCTCATAGTACATCATAGAATATGCAATGCTCAGTAAAGAAGAATGTGGAGAGCTGAATAAGCTAAAACATACAATAAAGCTCTTTAATTGAAAAAAAAAAAGTACGAAAGAAAGAAAAACAAATAATAACCCCGTGCTCAGAACAGAATGAAGGTAAATCCTTTGGCAGTGCTTGGAGAGCTACCAAAAGGCTTCAGAGAAACACTGATTTTGATTTGCACTCTGGTGGAAATATCCGAAATTGGTGTCGGCTGAGCTGTGTGATGGGTTAACAGAAGCAGTTTTGGTGTGCAGATGTGTTATGACATAATTTCTTGCAGTAGTAGCAATCAGCTCTGCACTCCATAGAGGCTGTACTGCTCCTGATTTGAAAACTTGCTCTATCATTCTGAGCCTGCCTGAAATCACAGGGGTCAGGATTCTTCATGAGAGTAACCTCAAGGACAGCTGAAGAAAAAAGGCAATGAAAAGTAAAAAATCTCTTTCATTAGAGTGGGACTTAGCTGAACCATAAAACAAACCAAAGGATGAAATAGGAAGTTTAATATACAATAATATTTGATTTGCAAAGGAGACAATGCTAAATCAAAAAGCAGCACAACCAACTAATTAGTATGTACTAAACATACTTAAGCATTTCCTATTTGTGGTTACAAAACACACAGTATCCTCTTTTGTCACAAAAAAAATAATTCTTCTTTTAATAGGTAATATACAATCCCCTGCCAGAAGAAGACAAGAAATATTTGGGGAAAAAAAAAGAAAAAAAATAGTTGGATAAGTCAAATAAAGAGTGTTAAAAGATTCATTGCCTGTGAAAAGAAAATTGGGTTTTATTGTTAGTAGTATTATGAACCATCTGAAATGAGTGTACAGTGTTTCTTTTCTGGACTTGTTTTCTTTCTTTTTTTCCCTTCACTCTACCTGTGACAAATTATCACACTGATGGTGTCATCTTGTTTTGTTTGCTTTGCACTTGATGTTGCTTTCTTTACCTTCAAATTTTTCTTCATTATCATCTAGTCTGCATAAAAAAATTGGAGTTCAAACAGGATATGCATGATTAAGTGTAAGTTTATAAACCAGATAATTAATATGCACAATCACTATAATTAACAAGATCCAACATTTAATACATCATATTCTTGTAATAACATATAATATGTGCATAGCATGTGGCTGTGTTCTCTTGTTGAACCATAACATATATGCCCAAATTTCCTGTAAATCAAGATGCACTATGATTAAATTACTTAACTTATTCTTAATCCAATAACTCAAACACTGACAAAATTGGTACCTCATTCTTGACTAACTTGTAAATCAGATTCCACAAGCATGAGAAAGAGATTGCTATGGCTATGCAAGAAATTAATACTGGGATTCAGTTTTGTAAATTGGATTTTCTTTAGATAAAAAGAGGTTTTCAAACTGCAAAATTTCACTGTCTTTGCACTTTTTCACTATTTGGTTGTAGGCTTTGAGCCTGCTAAAAGGTGACTGTTGTGTTGTGGGGAAGGACTGTAGAATATAAAGAGTATATATTCAACCCAGCTGCCTAAAACTTCCTTGAGTACCTACAAATTTCACTGAAGTCCACTTGAGGTTCAGTATCAGTGTGGAAGTACTGCCTTGCAAACCCTCACCCACGTTTGGGAATATCTTTGGTGATTTCAGTGCCCTGCATTTGTCAGTTATGTTTTTCCAATTTGGTTCAAGAATGGGTTTAGACATTGCACTTTTGTTCACAGAGGTCTTCTTCTGTATCCAGTCATAGCTGAAAAAACACTAGAGGTTAAGGAAAGCACTAGAACCAAAAGACTAAAGCAGTGAAAGAAAATTTTAAAATTTGAAATGTACTGACACTGTGAGGCAACCATGAACAGCAGGTTTATTCTTTGTAATTTAGACACTTAAAGTCCATCTGTCTACAGTTTGGATTGCACAACTGTCACACTGAAGGGCATTTTCCCATTTGCTGCTTTGCTCCAGGCCACCCAGGGATTTCCAGTTATTTTTAAAGAGGGGTTAGTGTGGAATTGACAGTGGGAAGAATGCAGGGATGCTATTCTTTTCATCTTTCCCCTCCCCACCACCAAATCAAAGACAAGAGTTTCACTGTGGACTACCCATTGATTTGTCTTAAATGTGCACAGAGCACAAATGCAGGCAGTCAGAAGTTTCTAAAACCTTTCAGTTACTCTTGGCCTCTCCTATGAGTTATAAAATTTACTTTTGATTGTGATAAGATGCTCCAGCATATATTTAAAACCCCCAAACCTGCTCGTTAATTAATGTCAAGATGAATGTAGAATTACTCACTCAATATATGCACAGCCACAAATGTTTCACAGTTTTTGGGATGCTATCTTCTAGGAACATCACTATGACAGAGCTCTGAACTTGGTCATGAAGAAATATGTGTCGTTTGAGCTGCTGGAGAATCCCTATTAGCTGCATAAAGCCTGCAAGAAAGAGTTAGGCAGGTCTAATTCCAGCTGAGAGAGGAGTCAACCACATATCCAATAGCTTATTATAGAACAGTGTGAAACATAAGGGTTCTTTCAGGAACTAAGCAAATTTTGTAGTTTCTCTGTTATGTGGTAAGGGTAATGCTTTTTTTTTTTTTTTTGTTTGATTGTTTATTCAGTTTTTATTTCTGGGGTAAAGCAGCATCTACTTTTTTTTAAAATTTTTTTGAACCGTCGTCCTGACCATTCTAAGATGTGGTTGGATTGCATTCAGCAGCTTTGTATTAAAACACTTAATGCATGTATTTATTGAAAGAAATACGAAAATATCTGCAAATACTGTTTGGATGGGAAATTCAAGATGATAACCCTTTTTAACCATTCAAAAGGGTGTGAAAGAGCAAGAGAGATTTAAGAACTTAATTAATTGCTGTAGCATGACGTTACAAGCCACCTGCACTTCAAAGAATTTACAGTGAAGCAGATGGATTGATGAATATGCCATCAAAGATTTTGAGAATGTTTGTTTTAAAAATAAACTGCTTTCTAAGTCAATGAGAATCAAAACATAAAATTTACAAAAATGTCACTGCTCTTTTTTTCTTCTATCCCACGTACTTTCGAAAGCATATCCTTGTCTTTGGGAGTGGGGTACAGAGATGATGTGTTTCCATATGGAATAGATTTGAAACAATCTTTGTGTCATAAGATTTGTATCTCTTGTGTGTAATGCATGTCTAATAACTGAGGGCAAGTCAGTGGTTTTTTAATTTGGATGCCTGGGTCTGGGGCTCATAGAGGTGCAGAATTATTCCTCTTGAGTAAACTGGCTAGACTGAGACAGCAGGATACAGTATGAGCATAGGTAACAAAATAATGTACACTGACAGTTTTACAAGAACTTTTGTTTGTATTCTCTTTTCAACAGAAAGGGTGCTAATCTCTGCCTCAATAAGTGGCTTTATGATTAGTAAAGTCTTGCTCATCAAAGGACCCATGAAATAGGAGTCTTGAACCAAAGTAAATGTACTGCAGAGTTGTGGTTGGCATCCTCAGTCCGGTCATTCCAACAGCAAAAGTGTTGCTGTTTGTATGTGGTGGGGAGATGTTACTGTTCAGAACTAAATATCAGATATCAGGGACAAAGCAAAGGAAAAATGGTAAAATGTTCACCCTCTTTTGAGTGCTGACATTGCTATGTGGTCTGTTTCTTCTAAAATAGATTGACTCATCAAAACTTCTTTCTATGGCTAAACATGGGTTATGTCAAAACCTTGCTGTTAAGTTACTTTTGGAGCCACTTGTCATGTAAATTTCACTTTGATCATCTCCATTTCCTAAAACCATTATAAACAGCAAAACTCTGCTAATTTTTAAATATATTTTGGCATCAATTCATACTGCTTGCTAGATGAGCTCTTTTGAGGGAAGACTGAGATGCACATTCTCAATTTAAAAAAAAAAATCTAATTCTGCAGCTTGATTAGATGTTGATTGCTTCACAAAGTTACCTTTCCTTGCAGAGGGAGAGTGATTGAATATCTCAACTTCAGTTAAAAGATAGCAGAAGTAAGTTTATTTCTTCAAATATCTGAATGTGAAAAATAGCAAAAATTATCTAAATCTATTAGAAAAAATAAAATGTTGAAAAGGAAATTAGGGAAACTTAATAAAACCTTTAATATATAGTATAATATTTTCTATGAGATGCTTGGAACATTTGAAAATTGATATCAAGGGAAGAAAAAACAGTGGAGAAGGGGCATAAAAGACCCAGCACTTAAATTTAAATCTTTATTAATATTTAGTGTAAGATGCTTTAGGAACATCAATCAGTCTTCCTTTTTTTTTTTTTTTTTTTTTTTTTTGCAATCAGGGAGGGNTTTTGCAATCAGGTAGTGGTATTCTCATCTAGATCTCCACTTTGGGAAAGAACATTCAGATGTAAAAGGATTGATGTGTCTGCAGATAACAGGGCAATTTAGTCTACAGGCTGAGTCACTTACTTGCTGTAGGAAGAAAGAGAAAAATGAAAGACAAAGATTCAAAGATGAGGAAAATGGAAATACAGCCGTGTTGTGTCAGATTTGAGTTCTCCAAAGTTTTAAATGTATGATTTCACTGTGTCCTTCCAAGTGGTTTCATTTGACCTTCGTACATGGAACACTAAGCATAATAGACTAAATATTTACTGAAGTCTTCAGAGATGAGTATTTGAACAATGCTGCTTTTTTTTTTTTTTTGTTGGTGTTTTGTTTTGTTTTGTTTTTTTTCTTTCAATACCAAAGAATAAGAATACCAAAGAAGAAGAAATAATATGGTAAGTACTGGTAGTGTATATAAAAAGCAGTGTAGGAAATCTCAGAGAAAGCATCCTTTTTTTGTTTGTTTGAAATTTATTCCTTGTTTTACATTTTATAGCTCAGTTTGGGTGGTGAGAGGGGAAAATGAAATAAGGAATAAAAATGTAATAGTTTAAAGAGACCTTTAAGAACAGACATAAAGCAAGTTAATTTCATTAGGTTAACATTTGCTAAGCAAGGGTTTGCACCCTAACTGGAAAAGATAATGAAGCATCTACAAATGAAAAACACAGGAAACCATTTCTTTCATGAAATACAGAACTGATTGTAGGACGTCACTGTCCAGAGCAATCCTTGTCCTTGAGAGCCTGGTGGGAGTGGTCGATTATAGACTTACAACAAAGTGTTTGCACCTGGTCTTTAGCCATATTCTGGCTGTGTCATCCTCTGACATAACTGTACCCTTGGATGTGATTCCTTTTTTCTAGCATGAGCTACTCATCCTTCTAGGACACCAGGTGGAATGATAACTGTAGTAAAATATTGTATTTCTACTTTAATGGGAAATATGTGCTGTTTTACAGCTCCCTTCTAGAAGCTACAGCCTCCCTTACTGTTTTTCCTCCTTTTTCTTAAGAACATGAAAGTAAAATAAGCTTTGTTGAGCTGTTACTGTCTTTGCTCTTTCTTTATGTGAAAAATGATAGAGATGGTATCACTGATTATTTGGTTGTTTTTATAATGTGTAGAATTTGTCATCTGCATTTGGCTGGGTTCCATTAGTATTATTCAGTGTAAGTCAAAGTAGATTTTAAGGTCATGTGTGTTTTTTAAATACCTAATCTACAAAGAATTTGGTGAAATGAACATCTTTACATAGGATAGCACTTTTATGATCCCTTGATTCTTAGTACCTGGAATAATAATAATACACATTAAAGCATGCCTTTATGCAGTTGCAGGAAAGCTGAGGTTCTAAACACCAACAAAATCCTTTTCTGATGCAGATGTGATTGGAAAGGTTGGAAGGCACAGAAAAAGGGTGTGGGGGTGGCAAAGTGTGTTATTTTCCTTGTCAGAAAGAGGGATTTGCAGTCTTTCAGATAGCAACTTGCCTAGATTTCACTATCCTGTCAGTACTTTGGAGTGTCATCCTAAAAGATGACTGCAGTTCAGATGTGGTAACTGAGTGCTTTGATGTCTCTCTCCATGCTTTGCATATCATAATCCATTTTCCTCCTCAGATCACCTCAGACTGTGATGTTATACAGCAGAATTTATATCCACTGTTTAGAAGAGTCTGGGTGATATCATAAATGTAATGGAATCTGCTTAAGCAATGTCTGATCTTTTCATTTGGCATTTATTTCAAAGGCTTACTCACAAGAACGTTACATTTTGAGTAAAGATATTGTCATCTCAGCAGTTTATCAGAATGAGATTAAAAGTACTGTTACTATTTTGGTGTTTGGCCACATTTTGTAACTAACCATTAGCATCTGTTGAATTCAGTTGTCTTTCAGTGCTTAGAACAAACGTTGGTTTGTTTTTTCCTACTTATTTTTTCCTTTATAATTCTGAGATCAAGTACGTGGCTAAAAAAACTGGTCAAGCTTGAAATTGTTTCTCAGTATTGTGGGTGACGGTTCAAATGGCCAGGAAATCAGAATTGTGAAGATTTTTTTTCAAGTGATGCTCAGAAACACAAGAGCACTAAATATTAAGGGTAACGCATACAAATATATGTGATAAACTGTCTAACTGGGGCCCGTGTTTAGCTTTGGCAATACCTGTAGTCACAACCACGAGTGCAAGAACTGGTGTAGATCTTGCACCTTATGGCAACTGCCACTGACAAGCAATTAGAGTCCATTATGATGGTGCTTGTGCTGTACTAATTAACATTCTGTTGTGCTGTTTTCCTTGTTTGACCATGTGGCAGCCACAGGCCCAATGGCCTCGGTGGATAATCAGCTGAGGAATTGCTAGCTGCTGTAGGATGTGTACAAAATGCATTTGAAGTGGATGTGGTCCTCTCTTCCTGCACTCAGGATAAGCAGGACCAGACTTTGGCAGGAGCTCCTGGAAAAGAACAGCAGTACAGGCACAGGAGGGCTAAAAGAATAATCTTGAACTTGTTCATGCCCATAATAATTTGTTGCATTTCAATCTACAAAGACAAGTTATAATGATCAGACTGAACCCTATGTGTGTGATTCCATATAGGAACAACCCTTGATTAGGGTTGTTTAAGGTTTGGTGAGCTAAGAAAGCTTTCCAAGTCATAGACTCTCTGATCTCCTCTTCAGACTACAAGAAAAGTGCTGGTAAATTAAATGCTTTGTCTCAAGTCAAAAGGAAACTGATTTTCCTGTTTTGGGACTTGTTACTTCCAGTTTGGAATTGGGACCTTGGGAGTCATAAAACTGTCCCAGTGAGCTATGGCCAGATTGTGCTGCAGTTCTTCTCTAATGAATCCTTGGTAACAGAACACTTTTACAGCTTGTAAAGGTCTGGAAGGAAGACAGTGTTAAAGGCTTGGGGGATGAAAATTAGATGAACAAACAGAGCAGGTAGATGGACAGAATTTGAATAATTTATTCTCCAGTATTATGTTTTTATACATTTAATGAGATAGAACTGTGTTTTGGTAAACATTGTCCAATTTTTTTGGTTTTTTCCCTGCCAAGAATTTGATGGAATGACATGTTTGCTGTGGCCAGAGCCCAAGGAAGGGGCAGGTGGTGTGACTCAGCCATGGCACAGTCAGATGGTGGACAATTGTGCTGATATCCAGGGGCAGAAGCTCTCGGATGTGTGAAGCATTTCCCAGGCAGGGTTATTTGCTGCCTGTTGCTCATGACAGATAGTTTGCCAGGTTTATGGCCAGTATCAAATTGAATACATTAGGTCTTGAAAACACATTTTCATTTGAGTTCCTGCAAAGGCAAAAGATAATGGATGGTCCTGACAGAGAACAAAAGACCCATTATATTAGGATCTTATTTGCCTCATGTACTGCCTTTCTTCATTATTCATGTTTGCATTAGAGACAAATATGTCAAGGTGGAAGTTACCTGTCTTTATTTTACTTTTTGTTTAGTTGCTAAGTGCCAGGTCTCTGGCAAAGGACAGTAGAATGAATAATGTATGAGAAACAACCAGAGGATGGGGATGTTATCCTTAGAAAGACCTGTAGAGGAAGGACTGTGGATCACTCAAAGCACAGTACCTTTGCCATATGAAACCCCAAGTAGTTTGTTGTGTGTGTAATTAGGGATGAGAAGAAATTCTTTAATGTGTCTGCTCTCTTGGAAAAGTAATGGAGAAAGTGTAACATGCAAGTGATGACAACTTTCTTTCCTCTTCTATCTTCTCTCTGACTTCTCTCCTTAAACTGGAAGTAGAGTTAGTTTGGAATATTCTGGCAGAACAGTTTTTCTTTGGGAGATTCCCTGAGGAATCTCTGCTGCACAGCTAGCTTGCATATCAGAAGTTAGCAGCTTCTGTGGCCGAAAAAAAAGTGGAAGCATGGGTGCCTGGAGGTCCTCGTGACAGTCACTACCAAGGCTCACAGTTTGGAGCAGAGAGCTCATACATATTCCAAAATCCAGGCTGAGACTGGGGCACTCTTGTTTCTGGAGCCTTGCCTTGATGTTTGGAGGCAGAAGGCAATGGCAACGCATCCCGAGTCTTGGGCAGCAGAAACATCAGCAACTTTCTTCTGGGAAGATTAAAATCTTCTGATTTAATGCTAGTGGGAGGTTAAGTCATCATAACTTCTAGAGAAAGAAGATGAGCTTTGCCTTGTATCATATGATTGTGCTGTGGTGGCTGTGTTACCTGATCCTGTAGTCCTCTCATGAGCTCTGAGGTGCTTTGAGATATTCCTTTATGTTTTTCAATGACCTTGCCAGATTCTCCATAATTTCTGGGGAAAATGAATCCAGGCAATGGCTGTAAGCTATTAGTTGTTTCCCTGACCTGAAAGTGACATTAACATCAACATCTAACTTCTGTATTTGTTTTTTCCTGGGGAACTGATATTAGGTGCTTTGTATGAGAAATTACCAACTTCAGATAGTTTGGGAATTCCACAAACTATTTGCAGAGGAAAAAAAAATATAAGAAATGGAAAAACACAAAGTGTTTGAGGGAAAATAACACAGTGACAACCGAGAGAAGAGATTTAAAATAATTAAATGATGGCTGCAGATAATTCCAGAATAGCCTGTGCAGAGGAGGCAGCTGAAGAAGGAGGGAGTAAGCACAGTGGAGGCTGCAAGGTAGAGAATACAGATCAAGGTGAGGATAAGCAGAGGAAAATGAGAGAGCAGGGGAAGAAGAAAGAACAGTAGAGAGCAAAGTTTAGGGTAGGAGGGAATAAGAAGGAGAAAATGAAATGAAAAGGGAAGTGGGAGTACTGAGAAGGGAAAAATTAAGGAGATAATACCAAGAAGCCAATTCCTTCTGTCTTCAGTGAGCAGTTAA
>VXBC01002115.1:1095351-1107458 GCA_013399945.1 Ploceus nigricollis | reverse complement strand
CTGCCAATAAAACATTTAGGTAAATCTGCTTTAAGCTCCTTTGATAATTCAAGTATAGATGTATTAATTAAATGAGGTTTTATAATACAGTTTGGTCTTCCTTATGATACAAAATTTGTCCAGGTGAATGACTGCTGAAGGAAGGGAGAAAATATGCCCTCCCACTCCTTCCTTGTCCAGGTTTAAATAACGTTTCTCCAGTTAGACCCATAAATTGTGCACCTCATTAAGCACAGGAACCAACAATGCACATATGCCACTAGTGTCCACTTTCCTTCAGAGATTTAGAGTGATGAAAAGATAAAAGGTCTGCCTACCAGATGGAGCTTGTCAGATTAGCAATTGGAGCAGTGTAGAGAGCACTGTCATATTGGTTTTTTTCTTTTCCTTTCCTTTTTTTTTCCTTGAGACACAAAGCAATCCCTTTATAACACATGTGCATATTTTATGGTGCTTTTTTTTTTTTTTTTTAAGGAAGGAGAGAAAAAAAAGGCCTCAGCAGAAGGTTGCTGGTGGTTGTACCACTAGCAGAGTGGCCCTTGCCTTTGGGCACTTTCCTCATAATAAGGAACATTGGCAACCAGTGGCTAAGGAAAGGCAGAGTCAAATAAGTCTCTTGGGGACAAGTAGGCCACATGAAGTGAGAACCATTAGACAAAGCAATGAGATTACTGCTCCAGAAAGGGTTTACTACATGTATTACCACATAGATTTTACAGGGTTGCCAGCTCACTCAGCTTACAAATGTCAAACGTGATTTAAAAGGTTATTATACTATCAGGAGAGAAAGAGGATGATTTTAGATCACTGAAATTTCTATTTTATTCTCTTGCACCTACTGCATCTCACAGAGTCCAATACAGCCAAATAACTTGCTTTTCTCTTTAATAAGTGTTTTATGGCCCTCAGATTGAAAAAAAAAAAAAAAACACATTTTCACTTTATTTGTATTAGAAGATGTGTCTCTTATCATCACAAAAAGTTGTGATATTGTGTGTAAATCAGATCCTGACAATTTGGAGACTTGTCTTTTAAACTGACCATATTTGTATGTTGTGTGTTGAAAGGGGCATCCTTAATTACTGTGAAATCGGAGTGATATGTTTTAAACACAATATGTGCTTTCTCAATACACTCTAAAGAGTAGGACTGTTTAAATACAGAAACTTAGGTACTACAATCTCTAGTTCAGTAAATTATATGAAGGTTTTATTGTAACTGATTTTTGAAACAGAACCAAGGGGGGGGGGAAAGTTTTTTTCATATTATACCCCCTGGGTATTTTTTTATAGCTTAACAGAGACTTCTGTGGGGCAGTATGTTTAATTGTATTTTATAGCCAGACATAATTTCAGGCAGTAGTTTCAGTATTAGCTACCCTGGTATCATATTTTGCTTCCCAATTAGAATTAAAATTGAAACTTATTAAGTACTGGCTGGTTTGTACCTCGCTTCTATATGGCTTCCAGCAGAGTTCCTAAATTACACAATACAAAGCATTCTTACTTCAATTTTTTACCCACCTAGGATCCATTGCAATATGGAGCAGAAGCTGTTTTGTGTGATCTGGATATTTTAAAGAAAACCTTTTCTTTTTCTCCTTTCTTGTTCTGAGGCCTCTTATTTCAATTTCTCTAAAATAATAATGATTTCTCTAGACTTGCTTTATACATGTACAGATCACACCCATTTCCACAGTGAAAGGAAGTTTTTCTTTATTTGTATAAATCTGTAAAGTCTAATATTTCTAGTTTCTGGTCTTTGGGGGACTCCAAGTACAGTGGCCCATTGGAGTTAGTGAAGAATGATGGCACTCGCTGGAGTTTGGGGTAGGAGGTTTTAGGCTTTGATAGTCAGCTAATGCATTTTTTTTTTATTTTGTCTTAGCCCTAAAGCATTCAATTTAATATTCTGGATTCATACAGATAGTATATGTGTATGTATCAAGATTAAATTTGGAGAAAGCTTACTGCTGAATCTCTGCATGAAAAGCAGGGCTGAATTGTTCCAAAATCAGCACGTCTGTTGTCTTCAATTGTCACTGGAAGTTTGAGAATCTCCCTGTTGAAGTGGGCAAAGTGCCTAAGTTTGGAAGGAGGTAATCTTGAAAGAAACAAAAAAAAAATCACCACATTGCCTATAGAAGCAAGAAAGAATAACAATTTAAAGTAGAGTAACAATTGATCTTTCCCATCAACATTTTCCTACAGAAGTTATTAAAAGTGTGTTTCAGGTTTTTAAACTAACATTTCAGACTTGTGGAGAGAAGTATGTTTTCTTTATGAACAAAATGTTTTACATTATCCAGGGTGTCAGCCTGAGGGGAAAAAACCATGTACTTAATTCTGGTTAGAACTTCATACGAAAACAAAAACCGGCAAGATGAACACAAGTTAGAACTGTGGGAGTGCTCTATTTGACCCTGCTCCACTGATGTCTAATTCTAGTGGCATAAACATGGAAACATTTAAAAGATTCCTTCCTGAGGAAAAATTGCTTGCTTGGTTTTGCTTGGGTGCAGAGGACATAACCACTTGAATAATAACAATATTTTTGCATTTGTATAACACTTTTTGTCTGAGTATTTCAAAGTGCATTGTGGACATGCCCACATGAACTTTTTTTGCCATGTAAATAAGATCTCAGCTCTACAAACTGTGTTAGCAAGACAAAATAGGGAAGTGCCAGTTGTGTCTTGTGGCAGAGCTTGGGAAGGAGCCCAGAATCCTGGTCCTCAGGATCCTGTTGAACCACTGGAAATGATGCAGATTATAACTGTTTTTAACAACACAGGGCCCCCATGTGAGATATTATGTTTGAAGAATAAAGGGAAATACTTTTCCTAAAGATGGACTTTTAGTGTTGTTTACATTGACCAACTTATAAGTGGAAGTATTTTCCCAACTTTGAGCTTATGCATCTTGTTGTTTCAAGGGAAAGCACTGAATAAATTTGTTTTATATTCTCAGACGGCCAAGAGATCTCTTATAAATTTTTCTCTGGGGAAAAGACCACCTGACTTATAAAACTAGTTCATGCTGATTTTAAGTGAGGAGCATTCTTAGATTTTTATTTATTGCAGAGCAACCATGTTTAATGAAAACTTGCATATTGATAGAAAAAAAAGAGTAATTTATGCAAACAGTATTAAAAAAAACCCCACAAAAACCAAACAACCCTTGATAATCTATCCTACTTTCATATTCCTAAATAAACTTGCGAGAAACACCTAATCATTCTCCTAAATTAAGGGATAGAGCAGCAGGATTACCTCAGTGATGGTGATGCAGACTCTGTGCAGAGACTTCCTGAGCCCTCTTGGGAGAACATTTGTGTGCTATTCCACTGGAAGGAAAAAATAATGAAATTAGAAATAAGAACATGGCATGAAGGACCTTGTTGCATTTTAGATAGTGTCACTAAATTGGAAGCTATCTGATATTTTTCTGCTATGTGTTTGGTTGGGGGGAAGAGGGATTCTGTTGAATTTTTCTATCAGGAAAAGAAAGTAAAGTAGAGCAGTCAGGTTCAAGTGCTTGGATATGGATGAAGAGGCAACAGTGTCTATTTAGTACATTTAAAAAAACCCTGTTTCCTGGTACTTTTCATTTTTAAATGAACACCTAATCTGAGTGACTTGTAGTTGTTTGCATGATACTGGAGCCTGACACCAGTTGAAACCCTTGATCACTGCCACCACAGAAACAATAAAGAGGAATTTGTTTGCCAGCTTTTCCATTGTTTTTAATTTGATTTGTCAACCCCCTTTTAGCTGGAATAGACTTCAGAAATATTGTAGTTAGGTAACTCTGTATGGTCAGTCATTGATGCAAGGGTTAGATTCTTCTGTGAAGACTGGTAACATTGATTGCTTGGAATTTTCGCTTAGCACCCGCTTCTGCAAATAACATTAAACTTTACTGTTGATGTGTTCTGTTCTTTTTGAAATCTATTTTTGTGTTTGTTTTTGTCTGTACATCTGTGCTGAATCACTGGGATTTGTTTGGTTTTTTTACATTACTAATGTAGTCTTTTAGCTCATATTAAAAAAAAAAACCAAAAAAACAAACAACCTATGCTCAGACCCCAATTTCACTGAAAGAAATCACAAAACTCTGACCAGCTCCAGTTGAGCTTGTCATTTTAACTCTCATCGTGAATCCCCACCACACCAGCTTTTGTGGTGAGGATTTTTGTTGAGCCTTCTTGCCCCATCAACTCAGGTCTCTGGTTTCTGTAGCACCATGATGTTTGTTTAGTGGTCAGTGCAGTAAACCAGTTCTGTAAAATGCTTTAATTTATAAGTTGCCTTTAAAGAAGGAAATAGAAAATGCTGTCAAGAATCCCTATAAGCAGCAAGACAGATAAGAATAGGTTAGCCCTTCCTAGAGTTTTTAGATGTCTGACATCTCTGTGATTAGGGACCTAGGTAGGAGATGAATGTGTGATGTGTTCTGTGGGTGTTTCCATAGATCCCTAATTTAGGGCTACTTTATAGTGCATTCCTCTGTCTCTGAAAAGACAGACAGGGTAGGATCTAGTTTCCTGAACACAGACACCTACTGACATTTGGAATATCTGGAATATCCCAAAATGTTGTTTTCCAGTTGCTGATCCAGCAGCACAAGGGTCTTTTCCAAATCCTCTTTTTCAGCCAGCTTTGTCCTCTGGAAATACCTTGCTTGTCCAAGAACACCCACCTCGTGTGCTGCCACCTGCATCTCTACCCTTATATTCAGGAGGCCATAATGGGAAGCTTATACCATTAATTACTTCAGTGCCTTTTGGCAGAGTGGAAATCACACAGCTGTACCAGGGAATCTCAACTGGTTTAGGAAAGCTTTTGTCATGAATGGTGAGGTGAGATAAGAAAAGAAAAAATACAAGGACAACTTTCAGATTTCAAATGAAATTTGAAGAACTAATCATTAGGAGTCAATGTATTGTCTTCAGCACTGACACTATCAGGTAGAGAGGTAAATATCAATATGAAACTTCCACTGGCATTTCTGTGTGCAGCTTTTAGTTCAGTTTAAGCTTTAGAGTTATTTTGGAATTGTGAACATGAGAAAGGAACTACAGAGAAGCCTGTTGGGCTTTTTAGATGTACTGGAAACATTTCACAATGGTCCAGAGAAAATCTTTTGGGTTTAGAGTGACGATTGAAGGGAAAAAAAAATCAAGAAAGATACTGACATTGGAGAGAGCTCAGCTAAAAATAGAACAAATTAAAGGGCTAAAGGGTCCAATTTACTGAGGATGTTGAATTTGAAAACTTTGATGAAGTGATAACTAAGAGGAATCTGTTAACTGTCTGTAACCATTAATAGCGCTTTTTGCCAAGAAGGAGAGAGTAATTAGCTTGAAGGAACTGGAAGTAAAACACACCTATAGAATAAAGAGAATAAATGGACAAGATGAGTGATACACTTCTCGTGTCCTAATTGCTTATGTTCTCTGCCCCTACTTAAAGCTCATATATTCCTTTCCAGGCTGTCAGAAAAGATGACTGCCAGGTTACCATGTTAACCTTCCTTGCAATTACATGTACTGTCTTTCTAGCACCCCTAACATGAAACACTTCCATCTTCCCACTTTTGCTTTCAGTGCCTGCCTTGTGCATCTCTAACCTAGATCCTGACCCTGAACATCTGACCACTGGGACTTAGGTTTGTAAAGCCCTTTCAGCAGGGGGAAATGGGAGCCAAAGTAACTTAGAAAATGGTACCTTTAGCTTTCATACCCCTGCTTGCTTGTCTTCCACTTCTATAAATGTCAATGCCTCATTTGTTGTCTTTTCTCATTTCTGCCTCTGTACCTCTTTCTGTGCTGCTTTTCATGTATCTGTATCAAACCAGGGCTTGCAGAAAAAGCTTGGAAGGTTGTAAAAGGCAAGAGGAAAGCATGATTTCTGTTGGCAGAAATGATGAGGGACACAGTTAAACACTGTCAGCAGGTCAACAGTGATTAGTTAAGTTGCTGTGATTCAGCTGTTACCTGCACTCAGCATTTCTCCCCATATGCTTGACTCCAGCATCCAGGGCTTTACAGATACAGAGGAATGCAGCTGTGGTAGTCCTGCATTAGGAGGCAGAGTGTGTGAAATACACCAAAATAGGAAAAATCTTCAAAATCAGAAGCAATGTGGTCTGTTTGATGTGGGTGTTTATTTTTTTCACTACTCAAAGTATAAGATTCCAAGAACAGTTAACTTTTTCTGCATAGTAGTACATTCCTCTCTGGAAGGAAGGAAATAATAGCAGTCAAATCTGAGTTTCACAGCTGCTAAGCCCATCAGATTTCAGTTGCTTTACATAGCTCCCCATGTGTTCTCTTTTTCTGCCCTAAATTTGCTGAGCACATGAAGGGGGCTTCAAATGTTCTTGCAGTCTTGGCTCTTTACAGTTTGGAAAGTTCCAGTAAACTCTCATGATTACCTCATTCACTGTTTGTAGTCAATGCATTGATGTTATCGCTGTGTTTTCAAGCTAAAAAAATTAGGTCCCATGATGCAACCTAATGGCATTCATACATATGTTAAATATATTTTAATACAACACTATCTAAACTCGTAAATATAAAATATGTTCTGATTATAAATTATTCATGAATGCATTTGAAAAATGTCAAGCTGTTATGAAATAGTTTCTTTGAAATCTTTTTTCTTGTCAAGAGTAGGGCAAGACAGCAAAATATCACATTTGTCTAACAGGCCCAAGGAAAAACTCCTATAAAGTAGGAGTACAGTATGTGTTTGAATTGATAAAGAAAGTGGAAGAAAAAATCCAGCTTTTGGCACAGCCCAGTGATGGGGTTTGTTACAGGACTCTGTTCTTCTTTTATACACAACCAGAGGATTTTAAGTAGGCCTTACTGGCAAAGAAAACAGCAGGGTGAAGGAAACCCATGAAACACTCTGGGATCCTTTAGCTGAAAGAAGATAAAATTCATAGAAAGCTTAACTATAATACTTGACCACCTAAACTATGTCTGGAAAATGGTCATGGCTTCTCACTGTAGGTGCAGGTGGTGTGTATTAAAGGGCAGGATGAGGCAGTCTTACTGCATGAACTCTTTTGCATGAAAATTCAGCTTTAGACAAAAAATAGAACAGGTGCCTTTTTAGAGTTCACAAGGTTCTTTTGGATGCTGAACTTTCAAAATACGCCTTTAAACTATAGGCAGTGAGTGATGATAATGTCAACAGAGCTCTTGAAAATTTATAATGCAGTTGTGAATTGTGTGGGCCAAGGTTAAGAGAAGAGGTAGGCAGCAAGATGGTGAGGTTGCAGAGCACTGCAGGCTGCTCTGTGTCCTCCTCCCAGCTCTAGGAAAGCAATAGTGAAATACTTCACCGTTTATAATGATGAAGTGCTTGCCCATGTCTCAGCAGGTTGCCAGAAAAAAAAAAAGTAGCATCACAGACCAACTTGATAGGAGAGCTCATCCAAGCATTCTGAGCCAGAAATTGAGAAGTCGTGATGTCTCTGAGGTGGTGCTGACAGATGAGTTGTAAAAGAAGAAGTACAACTGGTCATTAAGGTGCTGGGTTGAGCAGGAATAGAAGAGCTGCTTTTGTAAATAAATCCCTATGTTTTGTTTAGACACCATATTTTCTCTCCTTGAGTGAGCAATTACTGCTGGGCAATCATAGCAGAAAGACCTGCAGATTTTAATTTCATACTAGGAAACAGAACAATACCCAGAACTCAGTTGTATGTAAAATAATGATTTCCCTTGATAGAAAGCTTTGCACATAGACATAAGTCTTTGTTGGAACAGGCTTGTGAGTGTATCAGCCAGTATGGAAACTGTTTTTTCTTGAACAGAAGGAATGTAAAACGCTGTCCCTGAAGAAGGCGTTTGTTTGTGATTGTTGGTTTGACACTACATCAAACTCACAGTAATATCTTTTCACAAGTAGTACATACCATCCTTTGCCCATCAAACAAAGAAGAAAGAAAAAACATTTCTTCTTCCTATTTAGTGGAGTGGAAAATTTTTAAGTTGAAAAAGTGACTAACATAGGATCATAATACCTAAACTCCACAACCACTTATTACTGGGCAAGATCAGGTCTTCATTTCAATCCACTGGGAAGTACTTTTCCATTTAAATAACCATCTGTAATTTTTATGTATAGAGTCCAGTGGAAGAACAGGAGGTTTCTTTAAATGGCACTGTGAATTTTATGTGTGCTAACTGGCCAAAATGCTGACTGAAGTTCAAAAGAGAAGAATGGAATGTTCAGGAAGCAACCATTATGTATGCTAAACTGCTTCTAAAGATAACAGCAAAGTGATCTTTTCAAAGTCAGGGAAGGACAGCACATTTGCCACGTGTATCACATCTCTTCTGTGGAATTTCACTTTTAAGGGTTATCAGTGTTTAGATTCCTGTTGTTATTATTAGTGTTAAATACACATTTATTACTAAGGTATTGGTTTCAGTTATTATTACAGTTATTAAATTATAAGAAGGAGCCTGTTTAACAGATATTTTTAAATTTTCAGGCACACACATGTTTCGGATAGGTGTTTCTTCTGCTGAGATGCTTTTGGCACTTTGGATTAGGATGGAAATCTGAGATGGTGAATTTTATTTGGGTACTAAAAGATACATCTTGGTGTCCTGCCAAGTAAACTGTAAAAGCCAGGCAGCAGGTACTGAATCATTACAGAATTGCAAAAAACAAGTGTTCATGTAAAGAAACTGCTCAAGTTTTTACAGTAAAATGGTCACATGATAGGTTAGACTTCTTACTGACTTTATTCCCTTGGGTGCATTCACTTAGTTGCCAAGGAATTTTTTAAGTGAATTTATGGAACTTTTATTGGACAACATTCAGATTTGAATCTACTTGCATGTTTATTTTATATCTTCTATTTTGGAGCCCAATATTGAAGATGTATTAGACGAGATACAGACATTTATATTTATGTCTTTTATCAGGAGTGGAGGCATGAGTTTGTCTCCCACTGCCTGCATGCTTTGTAACTATGTCAGAACTTAATTCTGATTTTAAATCTACATGTTTAGCTGGGGTCTCTCCAGACATGTGAATCTGTCAGAGGATATGGAGCATTTCATCTCACAATAGTCTTCAGGGTTATGACATTTAAGCAGTAAGCTTTTGGGGATAGAAAACTAGGACAGAGAGAAGGGAGAAGCTGCTCTGTGTCTGTCTATGCAATACCCTATGTTAAGATAAAATCTTAGTTTCTTCTTCAGGCATTAAGATTCAGTTAGAAAATGCAAAGAATAGAAATTAAGTGGTTTTTTTTTAAACTTGATATGTTGTACAAAATACATCTCTTCATCTAAGCAAAGGAATTTTTATAGCTTATTTAGAGTAAAAGGTGAATTGAAAAAATCAGTGGGAATTTCTTAAAGGCCAACATACCGTTTTTGGGATTGCTTTATGGAGGAAAAAAATTTCCAGGTCCTTAAAATTGCTTCAACATCTACTACTATTCTAAATGTAATAATAACAGCAAGAATAATGTTTTCTGTGGTTAAATATGTTTATAAGTATGTGCATACATATATATGTAAGGTACATATGCATACACGTATAGATGATATATATGGTATTTATGAAGCTAAGTGTTGGCTAGGTGGGGGGTTTACTGTTCTGCTGCTTTGCAAGGAGAATTCCTGTGGGAAGCACTACATCAGTGAAGTTACAACTTCAGCTGGCCAAGGCAACCTTTTGCAGGTGGATCTTTTGGGGTTTTACAGGCCTTGGGAAGAGTGGGAGGGGAGAGAGGTGGTGGCTGTTCCCACAGAGCCTTTTGTCTTCTCCTGCCCCTGTTTCTGTGGCTCATACACACCATTCCTTGGAGTTTCTCGCCTTTTCAGCTGTCAGAAGCTGGAGATTTCTGCAGGGTTTCCCATACACCATGGAACACCCTTTTCTTTTGACTCTGAGCTTACATTAATGCCAGTCAGGATGGCATTGCTGTGTGTACCTTGCTGACTTGGAATAAGTTTGGAGCCACTTGAGCAGGAGGAGGGTTCAGGAACAAATGCTTTATAGGAGAGCATTAGACATTATACAGCCATATGGAACTATAAGCAGAGAAAGATACAGCTATGAAATTAAATTGGCTCGAGCCTTCTGTCAGTATTTAAAATGCAAAATCTCCTTTCTCCTTTCCATTTCTGTCAAATCTTTCATTTTCTGCTAGCCCTTGACTGCAAGCTGCAGTGCACCACACAAACACCTTAGTGACTTTTCATGGGCATTTGGTACTAAGAACTCCTAAAGGTGCCTGCTTGTGTCCAAAGACTTGCTTTGGTTGGAATTCAGAGCTCTTCTTCTGTGTTGATGTTTTGTTTTCAGACAGTTGCTTCCTTCTTGGAGATTTGTGGCCTCTGAGCTGTGGCAGTTTTTTGACAGCCTCTCTCTGGTAGGAAGGTCTGAACGAGGTAAATTAAGTTTCTCAGGAATGTATTGCAATAATTTTATCTCAAAATTGTGGGCACTAGGAAAGCAAGCCTGAATTGCAGTTCTCGAGATAAAAAGTATCATTCATTCAAAGTTCCTTCTAACCTAGGAATGTGAGGATTACAGTACTGTCATCACTGGATGAGACAAAGTCTGCTCAGGTCTTTCTGTCACATTTAGTGGGCTTTAGATCAGATTTTTATAGTTACAGATGTTCATCATAGCAGAAAGTAATGTAGTTTCTGAAATAAAAGAGAGAGGTCTCGGGCAATATTCCCTTTCCATATTTACAGCTGAACCAAGTATTCCTGTATTAAGATGTGAGCATCATGTTCTATTTTGATAATGATTCTAATTTCCATAACCTTTTGATAGTGGTCCAAAAACAGCATTTCATTTTTTCTTAATATAATCTCAAAAAGAGAGCACACCAGCTACCTGATACTTCTCATTTTCCTCTTAAAAGCAGAGGGAAAAAAGAAATCTGTAAGTTAATATTCTGAAGTCAGAAATGCTGAAATTTCTATTAAAAAACCAATCTTAAAATACTGACTAGATAAATTAATATTGGAGGCAATAAAAATGTATGATTTCTGTTGCTATATGCTGTGGTTTGGAGTTTTATTTTCAGTGCTACAGGCTGTAGCATACTTAATTCATCAAAAAAACAAATAAAAGTGTAAAAAAAAAAAAAAAAAAGGTAATAAAATCCCAGGATAAGAGTCTTTCTCTTTAACTACATGTGCATCTCTTAAAGGTTTAGTGTGAGCTCCAGCAAGCTACCACTGGGACCAATAGTGATAGACCTTTGTCATGCTGTATTGAGGGTTTATTAAGAGCTTTGCCTGGTTTATTTGGCTTTTTGATGTTTATATGTAGCTTGATTCAGGATTCCACCTTTCTCCAGTGCTCATTAGTCGTAGTGGCCTTTCCAAACCAGGTCTTTTGGGACTGGTGGTGATTGTGACAGATGGTAGAGGAACAGAATTGCTCTGGGACACTGCTACTCACTCTGTCTCTGTCCTTCTCTTGCCTTCTTTCCTCTCATTTCAGTGCTGATGTTGGATTCCCATGCATTTGCCCCTGGAGAGACACAAATTACAGTAGTTACTTATGCAGCACTTCAGACTACTTGTAGGAATAAACTCTCATGCTTGCCTTTGTCAAATAGAAAGCAATTATGTTTTCCTTTTTTACAACTGGATTTCTTTTCCTTCTTGTAAAGAGGTAATGCATTGAAAGTATTGAAGCCTAAAGACAGAGCTTTGTAGAAAAGCATGATACAGTTGAGCTAAAGCATTCTTCAGCTGTATTCCTGGACTTATTTTTAATTAGACATGCTCTGATGGAGAAAACTGGTATTTTAATTCTGGCCTCTAAAGGGCCAAGATTACTTACAGCAATATTCTCCTAATTCTCCTGATTCGTATGATCAATATATACTCTATATTTGTCCAGTACAAACAGGAATGGCATGTCACTGTCATTAAATCTGTGAAAAAAATAGTGTTTTGCTTAAAGAAGAAAAGCAAAACTGAGAAAAATTTTCAGTTGGGAAAAAGGGAAGAAAATGAGGAGGAAAAAAAATTTGAGATGATGGGGGGAAAAAGGAAGAAATAGAATAGATATTAAGCTATATTATGTCCTTTTTTTTTTT
>VXBC01002115.1:1008144-1095321 GCA_013399945.1 Ploceus nigricollis | reverse complement strand
TTTTTTCTCCTGGTTGGTAAGGTAAAATTTCAGCTCTTTAAGTCAGTCACAGTGTGGGAGATTTTTCTCAAGACACTGTAGACAGCACAAAATCCCAGGGCTTAGCATGACAATGGCACCCACTAATATTTCTGTAAATTCCAATACACATTGAAAAACCTAGTAGGACATACCAGGGTAATGCAGAAACACTTACAATACAATGGCACAAATGTTTGTGCCATTCATCATTTTAAACCCAATCCCATTTGTTGCTCTCTTGTTTGCCCTGTGCTAAAGGCCAGATTTCTTTTTCTTTATTCAAAATAAAAATGTCACACAAGGAATACTGTATTGTCTCCAGTCTTGCTGAGGTGACAGGCATCTTCCTCCTCTTCTCTGTGTCTTTACAAAGATTAATTGCCTCTTCAAACCCCTATGCCTTTTGCCTTCAAAGCATTCTCCCTTTGATCCCTCTCCTCCCTAGCTGCCCGTCATCACTGGACTCAGACATGGGGAAGCCTAAACTGGATTTGCCTGTGTATTTGTGAAATTCACTGTTGAGGGTAGCAGCTTGCACGTCCTCCATTGCTCATGGAGTATTATTGGATTAACTCTAAGAGCAAGCTGCATTGTATCCTGGAGAAGACCTTGGAAAAATGGGAATATTTCTGTCATTTCAGGGTCAGTGCTCTGACTGTCTCGGTGTACTTTTTTCTTAGTTGGGAAATAAAGCCTGCTTTTATGGTCTTTTGTGTTTTTTAGGGAGTGAGCACTTAAACACAAACTATTTTGATCAGTGTACAGTGCTATGGTAAATAATCGTAAATTCTTAAAAGTGAGTATTACATGTAAACGGACTACAAAAAAGTTAAATAAATTGCAAATACTAAATTGTACATATCTATTGGAAAATTCAGTGCTCTCTCTCCTTTTCTTACTTTGTCTAACACAGGGACTTAAAGTGTTAGTGGCTGTGTTTAAAATGAAGTTGCAAAAGGTATTGCCGTATACTTAATTATAAAGCAAATCCTGCCTTTTGCTGCAGATGTAACCCCTTTTTCAAGCTAAATAAAATGTTATGATTCTTAGAGTCTTCAGGCCTTCCTGCATGTCCTAGAGTTTTGAAAACTGAAATTTTGCTGTAGTATGACTGAACTGAAATCTGGCTCCTTTTTTCTTTGTTAGATTTTCGGATTTGTTTTGCATTGCAAGATGTTTCAAAAGTTATTCAAGTGGAAGCAGGCATGTGCTGTGCACGCCGCAGCATACAATTTTAATTTCATGGAGGGCAATGGGGTTTTTTTGTTCTTCGCCAGGTCTTTTATGAGCATGCTGCTAGATCCCCTGTCTAATAGCACCTGCTGTGCTAGTGATGGGGATATGTGTAATGGTATGTCTACCTTGGGAGATTATGGGAATGGTGAGGGCAGGGGACCAACAGGGAGGCCAATGTGTGTGAATACTTTCCAAATTCCTAGCTACGCCCCTGGCTCGGTCACAGTGATGAAAGTGGCCTGCTGTTAACACTGGAATATAGAAAGTGAGGATTAAAAACTAGCATATCCCTGCATGTTAATGACTATCTATTCTCTGTACTTTCTAGAAAAAGCAGCAGCACAATAACAGCCTCTCTAAAGCACAGCCACAGAGTCCAGTATGCCAGACTGGCAACCATTCCTTGGCCTTGGAAAGGCGTGCTATCTGTGCCAGCCTCTGTCACCTCGGGTTTCAGGCGACGCCGTGGTAGCTTTATGAATTTCACCTTATAGGGGACGAGTTATTAGGGCAGATGCAACCAGGGAGTTGACAACCTCCTACACACATTGACTGGACTGACATTTGCTTAGCGGTAACAAGCTGCCATAGTGTGGTGCCATGGGGGCCCTTGGGCTTGATTTAAGAGTGCTGACACCAACTGCTTGTTATTTCGTATTTTAGAGCTGTCAGGGAGGCAACTGATGTCAGCATAAAATTATTTGATAGCTCTAAATCATGAGTAGAGTATGAATCTATTGACAGCAATAAGCAAACAGTCAAATTGTTGAACCCTTCAATTGGGAGAAAATTGACAACGGAATGGTGTGCATACACTTACATGGGCAGAAAATGTGACTGTAGCCCATCTGTGCCTTCACTCTGAAATCCATGTGGATGATTCAGTCTTTTAATACCGTGGTAGAACTGCTGCTGTTACTACCCAGCAGGTTCTCTAGGAAAATACTGCAGTGCAATTTTCATTGTGTTCCCACTGAACTTTTCATATCATAAATTCGGTAATGGTAACATTTGCTTGTTGTACATGTAATCACCATTACATCTGTATTTGCTAACGGCCTTCTTGAAAATTTTGTGTTGAGATGAGACTCTTGAAGTAGGAAGATAATATGGCTGTTACGCTCACAGTGAATATTTATGAAGCATACATATCCAACCCCCAAAGCCGTATCAGTTGCTTTACCTATGTCCCAGTTAATTTTCTTAGATTTATTCTGGTGTAATTCCATTACCATACAGTAAATCAAACATGTAAGCTTCAATTATGGAGTAACAAAATTTTTTTTTTTTTTTTTTTAATCTCTACAGTCTTTCTTTTTTTCTTTTCTATCCCACTGCCCTAAGCCCATCACATGGATTTTGGGAGCTTCTGATTCTCTAATTCTGTCCCAGTACATACCAATTGAAAGCATTTAGTTGTGATTAAAGCAGATTGAATGAGATAATCCCTCTGAGTGAGCAGCTTCAAAAAGCTCAAACACAACTCTTTGGGGACATGAACTAACTCAACACAAGCTAATTCCTGCAGCATCTCCCATGTGATACGTTAGCCACACTGCTTGTTTTGCTTACCAGATCCTGTTGGAATTTTTTTTCCTTTTTTTAGAGCTGAATTTTCCTGTACATTTTAGCAGTCATACAGCATGGAATTTGTACAGTTTAGGCTTCTTTGAAATGTGCAATAGCATGACTATTTCTATGTTAGACATGGAAGCAGATATTTCTAATGGAAGCAGTGATGCATTGAGTGGTGACCTGCAGAGGAAGGGTAGTAATATGCAAAGCATGGGAAATAGGATTGCTTCACTTTCAGCTGTATAATGCTTTGGTTAGACAGTATTCCACTCTCCAAGCCCCATTGCCTGGCCTCATGCTTAACACTTTGCACTTTTTCCAAGTAACAGTAGAATGGTAGCCAAGATTTTGAAGCTGAGGCCTTGTAAGTGCAGCTGGAGTTGAGAATGTTGTAATGTTGACAGCTTTTTCCAGTAAAGTATTTTCAGTTAAGGTTATAGCAGTTGTTATTTGTTTATATTTGAACTCCTTTCCTCAAATGTTTAAGAGGACCAAAATGCTGAGATCTGAAATTTCTGTAGATATTAAAATATCTGATATTTTTTCATTTGACCTTTGAATTTTTGGAAGGAGCTTTATTTGCCAGGATCCACAGCTGAACTGATTGTGCTGGTCATGTGCTAGCCATGAGGCTACAGTGGAAAGTGATGTGATCACTGTCCTCTACTGTTTACTGTGGAGGACAGGCTCAGAATTAAAATGTTTGGAAATATGAAATGCTTTAATTATGTACATGAACGAAGTTCAGTGTTGGCTGAATGGTCAGTGGAGTTCTGTCCTTAAAAGCAATGAAGTAATTGCTTCCTTCTGGTCTTCTCAGAAGTTATAAGAGGATTATTACTTTTTATTTTGAATGAAATAATCTCCCACCTTTTTTTTTAAGCCTGTGTGTACTGATTTTTTTTTTTAATTAAATCTGAATGTAGTCTTGCCATGTAAGTGATGGTAGAGAGCTCTTCAGAAATCTTACCTGATTGGTTTTATTCTGAGACAGATGCAGAAAGTCAGCCTATCACCTGAAGCAAAAGCTTAAGAGGTTCTTCTATTTCAGCATTTTAGGCTAGATCAGAAGTTCTTGAAAAGCAAATGTCGTGATTATCCCATTACTGTCCTCTGGCTCCTGTTAAAGAGGGATGTGGGGCCATGGGAGCTTTGCTCCTTTCAGGAGGAGCTAAA
The DNA here is from genome assembly GCA_013399945.1 of Ploceus nigricollis. Classification (NCBI taxonomy): domain Eukaryota; kingdom Metazoa; phylum Chordata; class Aves; order Passeriformes; family Ploceidae; genus Ploceus; species Ploceus nigricollis. The sequence goes on along the minus strand of VXBC01002115.1, from coordinate 1,091,313 downwards.
TCAAAATGTGTGTTTCAGAAGAAACTCTAATGTGTTCCCGCAGCCTGTGAGCCTTCAGTTTGGCAGTGGCCTAGGTCTAGTCTAAAATGGCTCTACCAAAACCACGGATGGTATGGACATTACATTCTTGGTGCCAAGCCCTTTATTCTACAGATCTACTCCTGTTATACTGCAGTTCTTAAAACCAGGGATGTGACATGGACTAAGGTGGCATGAAACTGAAAGGAGAAACAAGGTGACAGTACGAGCTCTTTTCAACACATCCAGGTTTCTGAGTGCTGAATAAAAATCACAGCCATTCTGGTAATTGTATATATATTTTTGTAATGATTCTGCTGTGGCAAAAATGTCTGTGATTGAAATATGAAACACGATCACCACACAGTCTCTATCAAGGACTTCTTTGCCATGCTGAATTTGGATTGGGGAAAGATTGCAAGCTAAAATTCAAAGCAATTGGAAAGAACATTGGCACGTGCCCAGCTGGCAGTTCCTGCATTGTGTTAGCTCAGCTCGGTCCCGAGCCCTAGAGCAGAGAGGTGGCTGCTGAGTCTGGGACAACTTGCACATGTGGGAGAACATAAATATCTTGGCCAAGTGCCACCTACCCCAGTCATTTTACAGAAGGAAAACTAATGCATTACTGCTGAGGCAAGTTCTGCTACATTTTGCTGTTGTTCACCAACAAAGAAGAAACAAGGGATTAACTTTAAAAGTTGTTACTGAAAGTGAAGGAACTTTGATGTGCCTGAGAACATTGCTTTTAGCAATCTTGTGTACTAATTGAGGGTTCCAGTCATGTGTTAAGTGCACTCTCTGTCCAAATATAACTTGTGAAATTACCAACTGCAGTTGTAACTGAAGGGACGCTTGGTTTTGAATCTGGGGCTGACCTACTGGACTTATTTTCCTGCAGATCATACCCTAGAACAGAGAGGGCTCCGGTCTTTTGTTGCATAAGGAAAACGAAAATAAAATTTTTCCAAGCAGGGAAGGAGATGTTGAGACTTGACTGATACCAAGTTCCTTTTGCAACAGGAAAGGGAAGAGTCAGAACTGGGCCAGAATTTCTTTTAGTAATGAGAGGAGATTGAAGAAGCAGAGCAGTTGTACACGCTTCAGCAAACATGGCTTCAGGATTCAGTGATAGGAAATGTTCATTATTCCTGACAATTTTGTCTTAGCTCGAAGTCACCTCTGAGTCAGTTCAAAACTCTTCATGGTTTTGAGACAAATGTGGAAGGTAGGAAGAATGAATAAGAGGTGGAAAAGGATAATTTGAAGAGAAGTACCTTTGCTGTATCACTGCTGTAAGCCAGATAATAATTCCCATTACATAGCTGAACTAATTGTGAGAAAGGAATGAGGGAATGGCTGTTTTAAACCATTTCTCTCCTTTTTACCTAAAAAGCAGTACTGATTCTTTGTCTTTATCTGTGGTGTATTTTAGAGCTGTTATGGAATGGGATTACTTGTCACTTGGAGTTATCAGAACTATTCACATTTGAATGACAGTGGTCACTGTTTCAAAACATTCACACTTTTCCACTGGAAAAAATATTAACACTTTTACATTGGAATTTACCAGTAAGATTATCATAGGTCAGATGAATAGATGCGTGGAGCAGAAGATGAAACACTGGGGGAACTGAGAATGGGAATGAGCAGACAAAAGAGAAAGAACAGCACTTGTCTGGACAGGAAGCAATTATCCATGTAACTACGTGTATGACACTTTTTGGTTTTGAAAAGAGTCTTGCTTCTTTTAGTAGCAAAATACTAATGCACTTTACTTTTTATTATTATTATTTTTTTTGTAATCAGTTACCAGGTTGGTTAAGAATTGTCTATTCTTGGCCTGGGCATGCTGAATTTGGTGCATTTTTAGGCAAGGAATTAATCCTACACACATGGACCATTCATCTATAACAAGCAAAAACACCTTCAAAGTCTTAGGGAAATAAGGTTACCTTACAAAAATTTCTTCTTTTTTTTGTGTCAATATTTTGTCTCTTAATGTAGTCTAGATACTCTGGAAAGAAAGAAAACAAGGAATAGTGATTGTTATTTTCTTGAGAGACAAAATAATTTTCATTTGTCTCAGCTTGAGGACAGAACTCATAAATCTGACAGGTTGGTTGTTATCATTTCAAGACTGCAGGAGGATGAGGCAGAGATCAGAAGTCACTCGTTTTCACATAACACATCTAGAAGAATTACACTGCTGTGTCCAAGCTGAGAGCCCTTCCCTTTGTAGGAGAAATCTGGCCCTGTTCTTAGTCCCGTAGGATACATGAACACAGCCAATTTGACTGGGGGGCTGAGTGGTTGGCTTTCTTTTGTTTTTAAGTGTTTTGTGTTGCCCTCTGATGAAATACCATATATTGAAGTAACCCAACTTTAGGCCTTCAACCAGCCTCTCCCAGCCCTCCTCTTTTCCCTCTGGCTATAACTGGGCTTCTGGAAGATCATGATTTTGTTCAGGTGTCTGTACTGAGGTGTGATTATATCATTTTCTTGGCTTTTTAAGGTGGCATTTTGTTTTGACAGTATGGAATTCAAATGAAGGAGCCTTTCCCTTCCATCCCCACAATTTTTTGTAATGTAATCTATGAAAAGAGAGCTGCAGTTGTGGGAGTTTAATTAGGTGAAGCTATTGAATGTCACTAGGTAACTGCTCATTGAATTGTTGTCAATAAGTGGACTGTAATATTACATGCATTTACCTGTAATATCTATCTTGTAAAACCAAACTTTTTTATTATCATTTTTATTGTGTCAAGTTTTTTTGCCTGACAGATCTTGATAAAGGCTCTACATGCATTGTTTAGGGAAAGGTTCTGTTTGGGGCTCCATTAATAATGGATATCATCCATCTGTCTCTCAAAAATGAATTTTCATGATCTCATTGTTTTGAATGTTATGGCTAAAGCTCACAGTTGTCATACGTAGGAAGAAGAATTTGCCTTAGTAGATTAGACCATTGGTCCATGAAATCAGGAATCCTGCCTTCACTGGCAGCCAGTTCATTGCTCTACATATTAAGGATACTATTCTGATCATTCAGGATACAGAATTTTCTCTAATTTAAATGAAAAAGCAGCATGATAGGGCTCTTTCATTTCCCTCCAGGATATTAGGGCACATTCATGGAAACGCATCAGGGACAATACCACATGCTGTGGATATCCTAAAGGGGGAAGGAGAAATCTGTAGAAGAGTAGTGAACAGTGCAGACTGTCATGTTCTACTCATGTTTTTCTTCATATTTCTTTGAAATCTTTTAGTAATTGTGTAAGTAGCAGAAGCCCTTGGGCAGCTTTAACTTTCGTGGCAGCAGTTCAGCATTAGCACAGTCTGTGCATTAGTGACCTTGGCAGGATTACATAAACCATATTTTCACCTGAATAAAATGGTCCTCAACAGTTTTTCTTTTGCTTTAGGCATAAATAGTGTTTTCTCCAGTGTCACACTGGCATGCTCAATTTTGATTTCTGTGATGCTGGTCATGAGGAAATGTCTCTGTTCTCTATCTATGGTAGGCATGCCATGCTCTGCTTTTTGTATTATTGAAGGATTGACACAGGGTGCCTTGTACTCCTGTCTCCCTTCTCTCATTTTGGATGACATCACTTGGAAGGTTTTGCAGAAGTCACTTCATATTCTCAAACTTTGACTCTGCTGAAGTCAACAAATCTTTATAATTTGCTTTTGCAGGGTTAGATTAGGAAACAGGGAATTTTATCCCCTAAAGCAGGTTATTTCTGATGGTTTTACTTAAGAATTATCCTCCAGCAAAACAGGACCTGACAGATCTCTCCAGAATTTTTAAGCCTAATCTTTCTCTGGAAGCTGCAGATATCATGCTGCTTCTGGCTGGTAGCTGGGGCAAGAGGTGTCTCTGTGGGTGGTTGTGAGGGGAAAGTTTGACAGACACTTTGCCCTTCTTCTCTTAACTTGCATGTAATGATGAAAAAAAAATAGTCACAAAATACCAATGGAAAGAAAAATATGTTGCACTCATGGCACGTGTACGTTTTCATAGCTGTTCCTAAAGGAAACTTTTTGTGTTTGAAAACCCTTTAGGTGGAGACCCTACAAGATACTGTCAGACTTATTCATACCACAAACAGTGAATTACTTAAGTTCAAAAAAAAACTGCCAGAGAAGCAGACAAATTGAAAATTCTTTATAACTGATACATGTTCATTTATGTGTGATCAAGTTATTAATTTTAGATAAAGGAATGTTGCAGTAGGAAGGATGATCCACATTTAAACTGTGACCATGGGCAGTATTTGTATTTTGTTCTTCTAGTAAAATGACAATAATAATATTTTTTAAATTAGAGAAATATTTTGTAAATAAGGATTATAACTTTTCCAGCACTAGGGTCTCAGTGCCAACTTCATTTAGTAATTTAACCACACAAATGAAGTGAGACCGAAATAATCAGAAATGCTCCTCTTTCTGAATATTGTGTTTTGTGCTGTTGTTTACTATCCCATTCCATTTAACCATTTAATTTGAAGAACATTTTAAAATGCATCTGTAACTCTGTGTTTATTTCTTCTTTTTGATGCATTTAATGTGTTGGTAACATTATCCCAAACCTGTCCATGGGAACTTCTTAGGAAAAGATGTGAGGAAAAAAAGGAAAATACTGCTCTAGTCAGGAATTGGTTAAAGGCAGTCTTCCTTTTCCTCCCTTCATTGGATTCAAAAAGTAGGTTTTTTGGATTAGGACATCAGCTGATGTATATCATTAGGTTTACCTGCACTGATGAAAGGAATTATGACAGATGATCTTGCTACTGAAATCTCTGCAGAGATCACCTTCCACATGTCATCCGTGTGCCGTGATCTATATTTAATCTGTATTTTTTGATTTTTGGCCAAGTTGTGTAGGACTAGTTAAACATAGAAATAAACTTAAACATAGACAAGAAGGACTAGTAAAGCTTATACATTAAAAAAAAAAAAAGTAATTTTCAACACTGAGGTTCGCAACATGTGATAACTTGGTGAAGAATGTCCAAAGGCTTCAGAAAAATAATTACACAGCAGTGTAATATAAATTCAAAAAGAAAACACCAGTGCTTTATCAAGCAACATCAGATCTCATATCGATGGAGTTTTCAGTAGCAAGTACCATCCCGTGGAATGTTTGTGTGTATTGAAGTATCAAAATTAGAGATATTACTTGCTTTGGATCAGAGGCTATGTTGGGCCCTGAGACTGCACTGGCTTTTCTGTATGGGTTTGTGGTAGGAAATAACAGTGCCAGGTGAGAGTCCCATACCTGGAACTCCAGCTCATTGCCTTGGAAATTGGCTTAACATTGAAAATTGCATCTATTCCATAATTACTTGTCAATTGATTTGGTAACCTGAACCTGGTTAGAACCTTTACAGTGTGTTTTGAGATATAAACATAGTCTAAAAAAAACCAGACCAAAACAATGAAACTAATTTTAAAATGAGACTTTGTATGAAAAAAGAGGACTTGATGTTGTTTCCTTTCAAGTATTACGGTTTTTTTTGCTCTTCTCAGCTTTGTTTTTTCAGTCTTCTGTAGCTCTGATGTTTCTGATGGATCTTATCCTAATTTACTCCGGAGAAAGCAGGAACAGATTTCAGGTTATTGGGTAGAAGCTGTCCTTTGTTTGCCAGGTTCTTTGCAGTTAGGTGGTGATTTTGTTTGATTACCTGCCTCGTGCAGCATTGAGTTCTCAGCAGATAGCACGCCATCTCTCTGGGAGAGAGCAGAAATGGCCAAGGCAGGTACGTCTGAGCCCGGGCCGCTGTCGCTCGCTGTCACACCGAGTGGCGCGGCTGTCACTCCGCTCCTGGCTGCCGCAAGTGACAGGTGCCTGCCCCCGGGGGCCTGGGCAGGAATATTCCGAGGGAGGTGGTTCAGTGCTGCAAAATCTAACCCAGTGATTGAATAAACATAATTTCCTCCGTTGTTCTCGGCCGGCCAAGAATTAAATACACTTTCACTGTATGGAAATACGTATTTAATAAAAAGCCTGCGAAGCTGCCGTACCTAGGTGGGCCAGATGAGTAAATAAGGTAGTGGGCAATTTCAGTTTGTGGCCTCTCGCCTTAGGGAGTGTCTTTTAATGACTTGATGTGATGCCTTTTACAGTTTATCGCTGATGACATTTTGAGGACACACACAGTTCGTAGAACAAAGAACAATAAAGCTGGGCTATGTTCCTGGATGTGGTTTATATGCCCTCCAAGTTCCAGCAAACAGAAGTAAAGGGCTACTGTATATTATTTTCCCTGAAGGTAGGAAAAAAAGGCTTTATTAAGGAGAATAATGTCAGCTATGTGACAATAAACGGGTAGTAACCTAACACTAGAAGTTCATTTTAATAAAGTATTATTTTATTACTGATATTATTTGTTTTAATTTTATTCCTATTTATAGCCTATATTTTGTATTGTCTGATCTTTAAGATATCTTAGTTTCCAAATTGCCTGCATACCATATATAAATATATAAATGTTTATTTATGTATTAGAAAGCCACAGTGTCACTTCTGCAGTGATCCTAACTTGAAGCTCCAATTAGACCTAGATGCACTCAGCCCTCAGGTTAGTGAATGCCTGGAGAGTACAGACAAAGGTCCTGAACTTGGCATATTTGCTTGTTCAGGGGACAAGGATCCCAGGTGCTTTGGGAGGGTGCTGTTGTAGTCTCAGCTAGTCTGCATTTCCTCAGGAATTGCTTCTCAATCATGTCATTTGTGTGTCTCAGTCTTTGAAAAGGAAAGTGGGTTTTTTTTGTCTCTGTAATGAAGAAATGGGAGTCCAGCTGAAATAGATGTGCAAGTGTGTATATATAAAAGTATACATAATTTTCTATACATGAATCATCACAGGATAATATATTTAGATTATCTGTAGATACAGTTTTAACAGAAACACAGCAAACATTCTGAAAGATATTAAGTAAATGAACTCTTGTGATCACATTTGAGTCCATATCACACCTGCTACATTGTATGATATGTTCAAAAACTATTTGGATAGTCCTGCTATTTTAAAATTATTTTTGTATCGTGTTACTTTACATGCAGCTTTAGTTGCCTCCCACCTGGACATCTATTATAGCAAACTTGCCAGTGTCTGTTCCAAAGAATTTTGTCATTTTTTGTGATGGGTAGAAAAGGAGATTGAAATTGTTCTGGTCTTGATGTGATCAGGAACCGATGGTGGCAGTAGGCAACTACTGGAGGAGGATTTTCCAGCTTGGTCTGACTCAGTCACAACAGTGATGCTTAATCACCAGAACTGAGATTAATGTAGAATCCATTCAATACAGTCATTGACTACTTGGCCAAAACCTATTTGTGTTATTAAAGGTTTCAAATAGATATCAAAATGCACCTCTGGTAACCTTCACAGCTGCTAGGTGTATGTCATTTTTAATTAGGCAGGTATAAATACTCTGCTGTCCTAAACATGAATGTCTGGTCCAAAAAGAAAATACAAAAAACTATCCTCAATTAAGTCATAAAGTAATTTAATGAACAAAGTGTGCTTCCACTGGTAAGACTGTTTTCTTTCAAATTTTCTAATTTACTTTTGCCAAAGCCAGTGACTCCCAGAGTCAGTCACAGTAAATGAGATGGTTTCTGCTTGGAATTCTGGTCTCCATAATGGTTTCACAAATCCTGGTTGCCCTTCTACCCTTGTTATTCCAACTTAATACGTGATGAGTCAGTTAGGATGGACATGGCAAACCGAGTATTGTGTTGGGAATTTTGTGTGATTACCCCTACAGCAATTGTTAATGGCAAATATTCTGTCCTGTTTAGTCTGTACATTTGGCTGCAACCCCTGGTAATGTTCAGTGTCACAACAGTTTCAGTAGCTGGAAGCTGCCACTGGGTTTATGCTCCTCTTCAGGAGATGCTCTTTGCTCCACTGTGTCCTGGCACCTCTGGAAAGAAAATGGCAGCAGCCAGTCCAGAGGAGACACTGCTTTCTTCTTTAACCCTAGTGCAGCTGTTAAACAGAACATTTTGGCAGGGTTATGGAGAATATTGGTGGCTATATTGAACACATTTCTGTTCTGAGAGTTTCTATGTTTTGTGAAGTCCAATATTTTGGAAACAGCTCTGTTGCAGACTGTGCCTGTGCCAGGGAGGTGGGAGCTGGAATTTCACATAGATGCAGAATGTAAAAGCATGTCATAAATGTATGATATCACAAATGCATTAATGAGGAGTTAGTTGTGAAGAGTGCCTCCATATCACAGCTGAATGTAGAGTAACAGGTTTAAAAGAAATATGCATGTGTTTTAATTTGGTTATGAAAACTATAAGTGTATGAGAAAGGAAGGAAGGAAAGAAACAAAACATTTATAATCATGTTGCACTGATATACAATATCATTTATCTCATAATTACTTTAACTGGAACCTGAAAATGAATTTTGTCACCATCTTCCGGCAAGCTGAGCTGTCATTAAAAAGAACAGCAATCATAAACTCCATGTATTGGACAGGCTGCATTTCTCCAAGTTCTGTAAGGGAGTACAAATTTTCTCAATGGGAGATAGGATCCTGCATCAAACCCCATTTCAGCAAGTAGCAATCAAAAGTGGTAATTTGGTGTGGTTTGTTACAGTTTATTTATCCACTTTTGGTTCAGATGGCAGAATGACAGGACCTCAAAATAACTACTACAATAAGTTTTGCTTGTTCCCTCCATAAGTAGATTTGCTGATCCTTCTGGTCTCATAGCTTTAAGTTTTAGAGGATCCTGATTCTTTTTCCCGTTTTCTCTTTCCATGATAATTTTTATTTTAGTTTCGCTTCAGTTTCTTTCTTTTTTTCTTTTTTTTTTTTTTTTTCAATCAGGTCTCAGTTTGCTCTGTTACTGTAATTCCTCTTGTTCCTGATAATCTTTTTAGTCATGGAAAACACACAGGTAGACTTCTTCTCATGGACCAACCAGGGAATTTCAGTTGAGTGAAATAGAAAAGCTGGCCAGCCACAGGCTAGTGGAAGGACTGTTCCAAAAATTAAAGGCGTGAGTGTATAAGGTACAGAAAGTGATGCAATACCTTTGAGATCAATCTAGTGAATTAGGAACCTCAGTTGTGCCTTTTTACCATGTATCCCTGTGCCTGGCATAGCATTTGGGGCATCACATCTCTCAGTGATGTATTTTAAATTTGCTTAACAAATAACATTACTTCCAAAGGTAAGGGTGGAAGGGGGTGAGAGGATTAATGTATAGCTGCACATGTCCATAACAAGGATTTTCCCTCTTTCACAGATCAAGTCAAATTAGTCAAGTGGCTCTTTTCCAGTCAGCAAAGGCTGGCTGAGCTGCAGCCTTGGAGCATATATCCAAACAAATCAAATGGTTTGTGTTATGCAATAAATCTGTAGGTATTTGGTGAAATCTAATTCCACTGTCCTTGAAATGCTCCACTGAACTTTTAAGATTTTAATAACCTCTCATTATTAGGAATATTAATGTCTCTGTGTGGAAGGTGGAATGTGGAGGGTTAATTTCTGGCCGGGTCAAAGATCAAGGGTTCAGTCAATTGTCATGAGAATATGAAAGAGAACAGTAGAGACCTCTGAATGACCCCCTTGAAAGCAGATAAACTTGCAAAAATGTTTAAGTAGTAATTTTCTGTCAAAAACTGGAAAAGATAATGTAATTTTTCCCTGGGAAACAATGACAGCACCATTTCTCTGTGCATCTCTCCCTGCTGCTTAATCCTCACTGAGGTATTATACAGGTTATCAGAGAAATGGATGTACAAATGCAGTGTTCTTTGGCAGTGAATGCCCTTTATTGCATTTTAAGCGTGCTCACAATAGCCAGCAAGAAGGTGGTTTCATATATCTTCTAGTCCTCAGGAAAGCAGCCACAGTTTCCTGAGTATCTGGGCTGTGATAGGCAGAATAATTTCCATAACAAACATTTCCAGTGTCATGTACATGACTCGAGGGAAGCTGAAGCTTCACCACTGACTTCAGCTGAGCTGTGGCTTTTTACACAAACCAAGGAACGGGTGGTCTATGACTGCCAAAAAAAATCAAAAGTCCACAAAATGTGGTGCTTTTCTTGGTATTTGTAACCATTGTGGGATGAGAGAGAGAAAAAATACTGCTAAAGGATTCTAGGGAAAAGGTTGATTTTGTTTTTATTCTTTTTAGCCTGTCACAGGAATTCATAGAAAGAATAATTAGAAATATCACTCAAACCATGGGAGACATGGAATGTTAAGACTTTTTTGTGGGAGATAAGTGTTTTTATATTAAAGTGTTGGGGTTTTTTTGTTGTTTTGTAACAACAGTGTTTTCCAATTTATGTCATTGTTGTCTTTTTATCTTTGTGTTTTTCAAAGAAGTGGGAGGTTATGAAAAAATGTTTTGTTTCTTTGGCTTGTTTATTTTATTTTTAAAAACAGGAAGCTTATTCAAACTGTTTTCTGAGCATCGGCATGCTTATAGTGATTCTCTGCTTTTTGTAAAACACGTGAGTACAGACATTGATGAATTGTGATGTGCATTCATTAGAATAGAATAGAAAAGTCCACAATTAATAAAACCAATGGAATATAACATTTCCTCATCCCTACTTCAGTACTATCCCTGAATAATAAGATTACTGAAGGAACTTCTCTTTTCCTGATGCTTCCAGAGGTTGACCTCTCAGCTTCAAGGTTGTAGGCTCATATTTGGCACATTATTAGGCATGGAAGAGCAAAGTGCATTTCACTTAATAATGCCTTTTGTTTGTATTGTTCATGATAGCAAAGACTGCACTGCACACAAACAATGGAACAATATGAATACAAGGGCTCTCCCTTGATCTCCCCAGTAAAATGAATTGAAGCAGCCTACATCTGTGTGACACATCTAAAGAGATCTCCACACATCCCAGCTTAGAGGCCTCTGGGTAGGCTGAGTGTTTGAAATACATAAGCTGCAAAGGAGCTAAAGCACTGTCAGGTAAAAGGAATCTTTGAGAAGTGAAGTAACCCTTTTATCACAGCTGTTGTTTTCGGGTCTATCTTTAATGCAGAATAAACTCAAATTGTCTTCCTTCTCACTTGCTTGAGTATTTGTTCCTCCAGTCTTGTAAATAAATTTTGACGTGCTTGAATCAATAATAAAATTTATTCAGTGCTGATTTTGATCTCTTTTAAGAAGCACTTACTTTAGGAAGAATGACAACAAAGCAAGGTGCTCTCTCTTTCATATAATAGCTGTTTGAGTCAAATGGTAGCTATTTGATAGGTACCAAAGTTCATTCAGAATTTTAGGGTTCTGATGACAACTTATATAAACTGTATTAAATGGCTTTTTAGCATGTTGATTTACAAGATAAAATCTAATTTGACAGATCTGAAGAGCAAGGCCACACCTTGGAATGCATCAGAATCCAACTATGGAAACTGTTGTAGTCACTGTAGCTTTCGGGTAGCCCAGCAAGTGATCTTAGAAGTTCCTAGGAAGAGATCTCTTTGCAAATCAGTGTCTTCAGGTGTGATGTGGAGCTCCTTATTTAACTCAGAGATGAAGTTTTTTGGTTGGGATCATCACACCATGTCTAAGAAATGCTGTTGAAGGGAAAGGTGTGCCAGTAAATTCCTTGGTTTGATTTTGGCTGGCATAGCAGTCATAGATACTCACAGTCATGCTTGTGGTCCAGTGGTTATTGCCATGTTCTTATGACAATCATACAGTCTCAGAACATGCTGAGTTAGGAGGGACCCATCAGGATCATCAAGTCCAGCTCCTGGCCCTGCACAGGACACTCTAAGAAGGTCATCCTTTATTTTTTCTACTGAGAAACTATTTCCGTTTGCTTGTACTACTGTGGCTGCACTTTATAGCAGAGAACAGCTTTCCTTTTTGTAGCTGCACGTCATGAATTACAGCTTTATTTGGTGCCAAATGAGATGCCCCAATTTGTGAGCTTTCCATAAACATATCTGAATTGTTCAATTTCCTTCTCATTCCATAATTTCCATCTTGGCCTTCTGCCTGCTGATATTCAGATAAAGAGTGCATTCAAGTCATTTACAAAAATGCTGTGAAACTGACTGTAGCCTGCTATCAAGCTTTACAGGATTGTTTGGATTTTGTTTATGTGTAGTGTAAGTACCATTCAACATTTTCTTTTAACAGCTACTTTAACAACCCACTTGCTGTAATGGATGGTAACAGGAAAAAACCAGCATTAGCAGGTACCTGCTTAAATGAATATATTCCATGTTCATGGCACAGGGTAACACTGACTGTTGTTTATAGGTTTGTTTTAATGCTTTTTTCATTTGAGAGAAGGAGCAAGATAGCTTACTGTTTTCTTTTTTCTTTTTTTTCATGTCCTTTCCACGTGGTGATGTGCTTCTAACACGCATAACTGAACTACTGTGCAAATCCCTTGAATTTGATATAACTTCAATAGGTAAGTGAATGATCCCAAATTACTTCAGCGCTTTTGCCAAAAAATATTTATTTAAAATTTAGAATGTAAAAGAATCTTAATTAATTTCCAAAGAAACAATAAGAGCATGTTTGGTATTGAGTCCAGCAAACAGCAAACTGGGCTGATAAAGGTTGGGATCAGCCTGATTCTTCCTTTTCCCAAGGGAACATGTATCTTGCCATATTTTGGCCTCAGTATTAGGATAAATTTATCATCTGCTCAACTGCTTGCATTATAGAATCTATTTAATCTTCATGGATAAACATGAAGAAAGAGTTACAGTGGAAGAGGAAGTCTTTGAAAATAAATTTTATACTCAGAGATTTCGAGGAAAAATTCTAAGAGAAGAAATCCTGTCTTCAGCCACTAAATTACTGTAGTTTTTCAGTATCAGTGGTGTTAGTATATACTGAACTAGGAAACTCTTGATGAGGAAGATGATGAAGAAGATAATTGGGAAGGGGGAGCAAAGCAAAGTGCAGAGATGTGAAAAACTATTTTCTGAGATCACTCTATCCAGTGGGTGAGTATCCACTGGATAACACATTGTCAGTGTCTACTGACTGCTATTTTCAGTAGCAAGTGTGACTGTATAGATAACAGCAAATTGCTCTACCTGAGCATGGAGATACCCACTAAGATTGCTACAGGTCAAGACAATTCTTGGGATCACCTTTCTAACATCTACAGCAGAAGGTTGAGGCTATATAGATGAAAAATAATAATGCTGCATTTCATGCCCCAGCCAACCAATGGAAAGTTGTAAAATATGGTAATTAGTGTTACAGCACCTACTGATCTGGCAAAGTTTTTTTTTTTTTTTATTTTTTCCCCTAAATATGGAGTTTCTGTGTATTTGTGTAGTTTTATTTTGGCTCTTGTAGAGGCAGGGAAAGTGCGTTGGGGCTATCCCTCTGGGATTTGAACCTGAATGTGTACAGGAATCCTCACCCTCAAGCCCAGGCTCTCTCCTGTCCTTGCCATCTCAGGGCACCTGACTGTGCCCAGGCAAGAAAGACTGGGAGAGAACTCTGGCATGCACTGGAAGCATGACCTGCCAGAGGAGCACGTGCATGCTAAGTTAAAACTGAGCTTAACTGATTGTTAAAACTGTATTTCTTTGACATTTCTTCACTGTTGCTGCTACTTATTAGCTGAGATCAAGGATTGCAATTCAAACACAGGAGCAACAGCTCTGGTGGTTCCCTCATTTGTTCTCCAAACATGGAGTGTGGATATGTCCCTATGATGGCACTTAGAGCAACATGACTGAGCAACATTTCTGCAGCTGGAAAACATTCCTCTGCAGTACAGATATTGTAACAATCTCTTGAATTTTTTAGACCACAGCAAGAAGGAAGATGGGAAAATGAAGCAGACCTGAGACTGTGGTCTCAAAAATATCAGTACTTGCTGTTGTTGCCAAGAGCAAAACTTGGCCTGTGATGTTGGAGGGACTCTCAATTAGCACACTTACTGTACAATATTTGCTTTGGCTGTTTCAGTAGGCAGCCAGCATTTGGCAGAACAGATATGTCAGTTTGCATTATTGCAGTAGACGTTTGAGAGATGTTGGGAAGGAACGGATATACTGTAGGATACTCTGATAGGGAAAGCCAAGAAACTGTGTAAAACCTGCTAGCTGTTAAGCAGATGATTATTTTGCTGGTTTATACCTGCCCACTCTGCAATTTTTTTCTGCGTACTTGATATATGTAGACAGTAAAAAGAGTCGAGTGTATTGTACTCGCCCAAGTACAGTGCAATTACTCCACATTTTTTTCTCAGAAAACCTGCATTCAGGCTGGAGTTGCAGGGTTCACCAGGGAAGGAACAGCTGGCTTCTTTATTAGATTTTATGTCGTACATAAGGAGACCATGTTTCCCATTGTCAGAGCGTAAAAGAAAATGAAAGCTCTGGGCATCATTAAAATCTTGGAAGTGTAGTATGTGTCAGTTCCATTCCCACAACACCTGGATCAAAAGCTTAGTGTGAGGCCACTTAGCAAACAGAAGTAGACTGTTTTCCACACTTCAGATTTTTTGCATTGTTTCCACTTAATTTCTGTTTAAATGATGCTCAGCCATATTGTCTTGGGTATTGTACTTTTGGATGGTACTGAAAAAGGAAAGTAGAAAACTGTAGAAAACCCCTTTTGTGTGCATTTTGAATATATTTTCTTCTACACATTGTGGATTTAAAAAAAATGAAATTAGAAAATTGAATTTAAAAATTGAATTAGAAAAATATTTGGTTTCATTCTGAAAGGTTATAGAGAGATGCTTCTGGATTTGCTATTTTGAACTTTTGCATTTTCACATTTTCTATAATTCAGTGCATGTTACAGATCTTGAGTTGTGCAGTTCTACCCTCACCACAAGGTTTGCTGAACTGGTAGCTCAAAAAGAGAGAGAGCAAGAGAGAATTGATGTGGTCTTCTTTTGAATCTAGTAGTTCTGAAAGACTGCACATTACAGAGGACAAATTCTAATTAATTCTTAGTAGGTTTTGAGCAAGATGATGACACATCATGTTGTTATGACAACTTGTGGTAAGGTATTTCAGGAGAAATCTGACTTCCATTGGAGTTCAGAATGCTCAGTGAGTGTATATAAAATAATGTAGTTTCCAAAATTTACTATAATTCCTATCACCACAACAAATTATCTGTGTAAATAGAGAAAAGGTTAGCAAGAACAAGAAAGTGTCATTATCTTTCTACATCTTGGAATCATATTTAAGATCTGCTTTTGCAGAAAATGTAGGATTGTGAGTAATGATTAGGCAAACAAAATGAGGTTATACTTTAGAAATGTGCATAAAACAGAGCTGAAATATGTAATCCATTCAAAAGGGAAGTTACACTGCAACAGATATTTGCAAGAAGAACCTTTATTTGTTCAGTGTGGTGTTTGGAGGCATCATTCTGAAAATATAATAAATAGGAGAGAACGAGAAAATTGGGGAAAAAAATTGAATTTTTATATTAAGAAGGGTATGAATAGATTATTTATCTTTCCAATGTGACAAGAGAACCGTTTCTCTTAATCTTGAGAAATTGGTTAAACAGTCAGGGGCAGTAAGTCAGAAGTGCTGTCGGGACTAACTGTGTTTGGAGAGAATTTGTGGAGCCAGTTAAATCTTCCTGAAGAAACCTTGGAAGGTGTTCAAGATGTTTGTTGTTTATTGACGTGATTCTTTTCAAACAGATATATTTACCTTCTGTATTCCTCCTGTTTCCTTCCATTCAGCACACAAAACAAATTAAAGGATTATTGTTATTCTTATTACTACTGCTGCTTTAAGTAGGAGTAGTCTGACAATTTCCATCTTTCTCTTCAAAGCGCATTCTAGCTCGTGTCAGGACCCAGCAGTTCAATCCCCCAACAACCTTGTGGCTGGAGCACAGCTTATGAGCTGATAGTATTCACATGCTGCTTCTTGATTCCTGTGTCATTAAACTTCAGATGAGATACCATTTCTTCCTGGTTATTTCTCTCCTTTCCTGTAGCTTGAAGTTGTGCTGGATGTGGTCTTACACGCTGGAAATTCTATAATTCGCTGCTTTCATTTATAGATGTGTATATACATACAGGCGTGTGTGTGTGTGTGTGCACATAAATATGTTTGCTTTAGCAGCAAAGTGTGTTACACTTTACATCAGGGATGTGTTGCAGAGAGACACTGAAACAATAAGAATCATGTGCCACTGAATACCAAGAGATCACCTGTTGTTTTTACCTTACAGCTGAGTCCCCTCTCTCTCCTTTTCTGAACACATCATATTATTTTGTCTTCCAAATAGCATTTTAAATAGGTTACTACTGAGCAGTCTGGCTGCTTGCTGCTTGGTACCTGAAGTCTTAATAAATAATTTATGAGAAACCAAAATAGTTATTAGTAAATGCATTGAAACCCATTGGCTTCCTGCAGCAGTCTTAGGTGATATTTCTTTCCAGATACACACATGATTAATACTATGAAAATTCAGTGAGGAACATGTAATTATACCCTTCAATGATAAGTATCAGATCTTTAAAAGTTTGAGCAATGTTGCAGCTTTTGAAGACAGTGGAGAACACTTCATGTCCTCAGGTGAGAAGTTATGATGCTGAGACTGAGTGCTTAATATGAGGGATTTCGTCTGGATCAGCACTTTAAATGCATCACTGTTACCTGGACAGTCAGAGAAATGGAAAGAGCAGTAAATAATGGATTAGTTTTCAAGATCTGATACATGTGTGCACCTACTATTTCTCTCACCATTTCCCTCCAATCCTGTCTGTGTGCACATCTGTGTTCATCATAGGAAAGAGCTGTCACAAGAGCTGTATAGACTGCAATTTCTAATTAAGGAAATATTGGTTTGCAGTAAGCTGTACTGGCATTTATAGCATTCCAACTAATCCACACAGTATCTGCCTCTGACCCTCATGCAGCTCCAAACACATGACATGGGGAAGCTTACTCAGTGTCACCAGCCTGAGTGAAGCATGTGCAGGCCTGCAGTCTGTGAGGAGTCACCAGCGGGCTGTAAATTCACAGCCAAGTCTTCTGGGCTATAATGTCTTCATTTAGAAAAGCCCTTTATCAGAAATGGGGAGGCTGTATGAGTTATTTTGATCAATCCCTCCTATCAGAGTTTCCTCTGCTCTGCTCCTCATTAATGGTCTATTACGAGTTGTATCAGCATAGCAGATCTCTGCAAGCCCCCACTATGGGCCATTATTTGCTGTGTATTTTATTGACATCTATGTTTAAACACTTAATGCTCTTCATTATGCTCTCAGGATCAGTAACAGCAGGCCATCAACATAAAGCAGCTCAGTGCCATTAAAACTAAGCTACTAACTTATGTTGATCTAAAATAGACTTGAAGATGCAGATGTTGCTGTTGGTTTGCTCTCTCTGTATTGCTTTTCATTCTGTTTCTTTTCAACAGTGCAAGTTTTTTAAAGCAAGTGAATTAAAGCTCAAGCATTTTGTTAAGCATAAGCTGTTACAGTGAGCTTAAGTGTCAGGTTAAACTTGTCAGGAATGCAAAGTAAAGGAATGGAAGCTGACTTTTCTGACATATTTTCTTTCAGAAGAGAAATCAAATTATATTTTTGATATTAAGTAAGGTGAAATTTAGGAAAGTCTTGAAGCATCTACTTAGTAAGACCACTAAATGGCAAGGAATATTGGAGTGTCACAAAATGTATAAATAGAATCTGAATTTCATTCTATTCTACGTCCGCAGCTTTCATCTTTCATCTAAACATTTTCAGGTTTAAAGAAAATGAACAGGGAATGAAAAAGAATTATCTGGAAGGCTTTGACTAACTCAGGATGTGAATTTGAAAGAGAAATACTTTTACACATCACTTTTTTTGAGCACAGTTATATTATGGTGACAGATACAGAGAGACTTAAGGGACAAAGTCTGTTTCAAAAAGCCAGAAAACAGAAATATCAGGAAATGAGCTTGTGTCTGCCTCCTGAAGAATAATTAGTTTGATTTCTTTGGTGACAGTGAGGTTGGTGTGGAGGGGAACCACTGGTTACATAAGGCATGCAAAAGTATTCAAAGATAATAGATTTAGACTTAAAAACCTAAAAAAAAGAGCAAAACAAACCCAAAACCCTGATCACCATTGCTTTGGTTTTGGGATGTTCTTCTGTTTAAATATTAGGGAGAGAGGCGCTAATACGATGAGCTATTTTCTTTGTGCATTTCTAGGCATTACAGTGCTCAGCTCAGCAACAGAGGCTGTAGCATGGAAGAACAGCACTGTTCTGCCCTGTTTGTGCAGTTTTTGCCTCTTGGGGCTGTCCTGGTTTGTCATTTTTCCACTGCCCTCCACCATTTCCCCATTTAAAATGTGGGAAAATCTGGGTTTCTGAGCTAACATAGGTATCCCTGGGTCTGGTAGTCCTAGCACATAATTCTGTGGAATATGTTATTCCATAAAATAATGTATTTTATTATTGATTTTTCCCTGTAAAACCATTAACTTTTAGTTTGTTGGTTTTTTGTTGGTGTTTTTGGTTTTTTTTTTGCATTCGGTGGGAACTGAACTCTTACATTAACGTCATCCTTCCTCTCAGTATTTTTCCCATTAAAAATTTCTTATATTTCACCATCCACAGACATTATTGACAATGTAATCAGTGATTTAAATGCATGTTTTCGTCTCACTGTTTTTTTTTTTTTGAAGGAGAACTTGACATTTGCATTCAATTTGATCACACCAAATTAAGTGCATATATAGGCTCTTGGACTGATGTCATTCTGTGTCACACATCTCTTTCAGCTCCTTCTCCAAACTCTTTTTGAAAGAAAAGAGTCATGGGCTGAAATGTATATAGTAGTTTGCAAAGCAAATAGCTGGAGAATGGAAGCACAATATTTTTAAAAGAAGTAATAAACTGGTATGGATTCATAAGTAATAACTGAGACTTTGGCACCTTTCTTAGGTGAGCAATAAAAAGAACATTCAACAGGAAAAATTAAAGGTGTTATGGAGATTTTGAAAGTGATTTTCTGTTTCCTACTGAGGGATTAGGAGAAAGATGAAGGATTTCAGTCTTGGAGAACTGGAGACAGTAATTTCTCCAGCTCTATGGGACATACAATGCTTAGGAATGAAACAGAGTCTAATAAAATCTGAGGCTGAAATATTACCTCTGGCTTCCAGAACTTTATTCTTTTTTACCCTCTCAAAGGAATGCTACATTCCAGTTAACCCTTGGACTTCCAGAGTACTTCACCAGTGTTTGACAGCTCTTATGATACATTGTCTGTGTATTTCTGTGTATGTGTTTATCTCTGCAGGATTTTTCTGAGAGCTGGGATAGAGAGGGAGAAATGTTTCTTATCTGTAAAGTTAAATGATAATCTGATTAATAAGTTGCAACACAGAAAAGCCTTAATATATGTGTTAACTGTTGTATTATCTCCCCAGTAATTTGTTAATGAGACTATTAAATCATTATAGTAGAATGCTTCTTGCATGTACAGGGGTTAAAGGGTCAGATGAATGTCATAAAATTCTTTGGGTTGGAAGAGACCTTAAAAATCATCTGGTTCCTTCTCACCAGACTTGGACAGGGACATCTTCTACTAGATCAGGTTGCTAAAAGCCCCATCCAACCTTTCCTTGAACATTTCCAGGGATGAATCATGCACAACTTCTCTAGAAAATCTGTTCCATGATCTCACCACCCTCACAGTGAATGTTTTCTTCCTAATATCCAATCTAAACCTACCAACCTTGAGTTTAAAGTCATTCCTTCTTGTCCTGTAGAAAATGCCCATGGAAAAGTCCCTCTCCAGGTCTTTATCGGTCCCCTTTGTAGGTCCATAGTACCTGAAGGTACTAGAAGGCTGCTAGATCTCTCCAGAACCTTCTCTTTTCCAGGCTGAACAACCCCAACTCTCTGTTTGTCTTCATAGCAGAGGCCTCTGAGCATCTTTGTGGCTCCTCTGGGCTCTCTCCAGCAGGACTTCCTGAGGATGGCACAGATCCACCTGTCCAGCCTGTCCAGGTCCCTCTGGATGGCATCCCTTCCCTCCAGAGTATTGATCACACCACACAACTTGGTGTTTTTGACAAACTTGCACTCAATCCCACTGTCTGTGCCAGAAAAAAAGTACTCTTGAGATTTTCCTTTGTGGACCCAAACTATTTCTAATAGGTCCACACAAATTTCAACCTCTCCCTTGTTAACAGAAAAGCAGGAATCCAGCACAGATTACATCAAGAGCACAGAACATTAAGGCTGCAGTCTATTTGATACAGGTATGTTCTTCCTGAATTTGCCTGCTTTGTGTAAAATAACAAAATTGGACGTGATTCATTATTTATCTATCTAAAATGTGAAAATAATAGTTTAATTCTGAAAAAAAAATGAACACCTTTATTGACAATTCATGCTTTTTTTGTCTCTTTCCCTTGCAGTTTTTTCCCTTTACTTTCCTACATACAATTTCTAGTTTTATTTCTTTTCTGAAATGTTGTTGGAAATAACTTGCATGAGGGTTTGTTGTCATGCATTTTTAAGATGAGCTTACTAGGGCAGTGTTTTACAATTGGAACACCCTCTTCTGTAAACATTTTGAAAGGTGTATTGGCTGTGGAATTACAGAAATGCATTACTGACATCTCTCAAGGACTACAAATTACACTCCTTATTTTTGGAGCATCATCCAAATCTCATTAAACTCAACTAAAATAATATGCTTGTAGGTCAGTTTCCCTGAGGCCCATTGCTTAAGGCAGTCTTAGCTGAGGACACACTTGTGAGAATTGCAAAATCATAGTCTCAGTTAAGTGTTTCTGGTTCTTTCTGTCAGTGAAAGCTTTTTACTTAAATGGGTTATGAATAAGTTAAAAATATAACCTGAAGCAGACAGAAACAAAAGTAGGGATGGAGTCTTTAAAGCTGCATATATAGACTTTAACCAGCTCCTGGTCTGCTTTAATCATTATTGTAAGGGTAGCAGCCATAATTTTCTTTCCCTTAGGGTACTCATTCCATTGCTGGACATGCTGCTCTAAAATAGTGATATTCTTTGCATGGGCTGGATTCTTGGTTTTGCCTCAGATGAATTTGTCTCAGTAAAATGCACAAGAAGAAGACAGTGGCACCCTATAACCATTTTACAGTCACTTTTCACAGCTGAAAATGCTCATTAACATCACAATGGCAGGAAAGGAAAGAATCAAACCCTCCTTAACTCCTTATTTTTCAATCCTGGGTAGTGTATGTGACCAGCCTTTGTCTCTGAGCCTGTCCTCTTAGGGTTTAGAGGTGAGGAAAACAAGGTACAGCATTTAGGCAGTAATCCTAACTGCAGAAGCCTGTTTTTCAGAAGTTAATTTAAATGTCTAAATGGAAGAGAGCATTTTCTTATTTTGCTAGTCCTTCTCTCCCAGCATTGTAGATGTTGCTTTAAGGACACTTTAGCTACATTTTTTCTTTTTCTGTAGCCAGCTCAGTTGGTATTTTTTATCCCATGAAGAAAAGAGCCTTTCAAAAGAAATCCCAAAAAAGTCCCCTCAAAAACCCCACAGATCTTGCAGGAGTTCCTAATGTGTGGTAGTGTTCTGAGAAAGGAAGGGAAATAAATGGTGGAGAAGGAGGTCTGGGCTTAGTTTTTTTCAAAGATTTAAAGTAAGGCAAGGTGTCTCCCTAAATTTTCCATAGTTCAACTGACAAGGAAATTTATTAAAAAAGAGGTGAAAGCTCTCCTACTTTTCATTAATGTCCTGGATAAATACCATATATATTTAGAAACTGGATGAATTAAGAAAGATTGTTACACCTCCTTGATGCTTAACATGCAATTGAGATTTTTCTGCAGTAATTCTATTTAGTTATTGCACAGTATCTAAATCATGAGTCACATATGACATTTCATTGGAGTAAGTGCATAATTAAAGTGCAGTATGTAATAAACCTAGGACTTTTTCAGTGGAAAAAATAATAATCCACACATTTGTCTTAATTATAAGATGAAAAAAACTAACACAGCAAACTCTCTTAATTAGACCTTTCCAATCCTCTTTTACAATTTTTTATTTTAAATAAACACATACAAACTACTGACTTATTTCTTTAATTCTTTGTTTTACACTTATATATTATAGAAATTGCTTCTCTTGCAACAGAAATAATAGTCATGTGAGACATCATCATTATGGAACTTTATAACTCGATTACAGAATTCTTAATTAGAGCTATAGTTTAATGGGTATTAAACAGTGACAGTTACTTTCTTTACTGACAGTTTTAAGAGCAAAATTGCAGGGCATTATAAAGGGCATTTTGCAAATGATTTATATCCCTCCTGTTCAGCTACGCCTGGAGAAAGGGAGTATCAGAGACACGTGTTTGATGCAGTAAGCTGCAGAAATTACAGCTTCGAGCAGTGCCACTGCAGGGACAAATTGGCAGGCAGGGAGGAAGAAGAGGTGACCCCAGTCACCCCTGGCCAGCTGGACCCCCCCAGGGCCTCGGCCAGCCCCCTCTCCAGGAGGGGCCAGTGCAGAGCAGGCAGAGCCAGGCTGGCAGGGCTGGGAGCAGGGAGAGGATGCTCCAGAGCAGCCCCGTGTATCACCATTCCCAATGCCTTCTGCAGTGCAGTGATAACGCCCTTATCAAGGGCACAGTGAGGAGGGAAAGCACAGGTTCCACCAAGGCAAGGGCTGGCTGGTGGCTCTCTGAGGCACAGGCATGGGCTGCCTGCAGAGACACTTGGGGAGGCTCAGGTTAAGGTGAACTTGTATGTGAAGTCCCTGTACAGTCAATAAAGCCAACAGAGACAAGAAAATACCTTAAAGCAGGCAGCTCTGGCTGGCTTACAGAATCCTTCTAGACCTGGGTGACTGTATTGAGTAGATCTTTATCTTGCACGTTGTCCTCAACTTTTAGCTGTCTGCATTTTGTACTGGATCCCATCACCTGACTTTAACATCTTACTCAGTCACCTCAGCAACAGGCTAATATTCATTGGTAGCATTCTGTTTTAGTAGCCATCACATATTCCTCTCTTCCAGAACTTTCATCTGTGTAGGAGTAGGTTTCCCTTAAATCATATCTGCCAGCCCTATGCAGATGTCTTGGGTACACCCAGGTATCTAAAATGGTACAAGGCACCCATATTTTAGGGATGCCAACCTCATTCTTTTAACAGTGGTGGCAGAGAAGTCATGGGAATGTAAAACCTAACCTGTAATTTCCTTTTCTCAAAGTTACAAAGTCAGGTCCAATTCTGTTCTTTTACTGAAGTTACATGGTCTTTTATATAAGACAGATAACTGTAGGCATATGAATTTTAAAAAAAGAAATCATAGGAAATATTTATTCTTTTAACTGAAGTTGCAACACACCACTACTTTTAATCTACCTAGCTGGGAAACAAGCAGCTGAGAAACAAGAGAAGCATTATATACCTATATTGTTCTTCAGCATCATTCATCTGCAATGAAAAGGCTACAGTCATGATTTCTCATAACAAAAGATTAATGGCATCCTAGGCCAAATCATCAAGTGTGATAATCAGGGCAAAAGGACGAATTAGAGTAGGTTTCCCTCTCCACTTAATAGCTGCCCAAAATGATATGTTAATCCTACTTTTGTCTTCATGTGTATAGTTCCTAACTCAAAGTAAGGGCAATGCTGGTTGTGCCTCTGAATGGGCAGTAGGCAGTACATCACTGTACATCACTACTGCATGCAGCCCTGCTCAGTGCATACGGGCAGCTCTGAACAACTTGGAGCTGTAAAGAAATGCAAATCAGGAGAATGTTTGCAGGAGAAGTGTAGAAATAATTGAATTGCCCCATGCACGCAGGGACTGGGCTCTGCTGAAAGTTGGAACTCTAACTTCACAGTGTGTTTGAATGGGAAGAGACTACAGATGTATTTATTCACAGTGAATAGATATGTAAAATGGGATCTTAAAGTCCTTTCTGTCAGTTCTGTTCGAGCTAAACCAGAGCAAGGAGGTATCTGAGTGCTGAATCAGTTACACCGAGGGCTGTTTTGCTCCTGCTCAAAGGGTAATAGGAATTCAGAAGTCAGGAAGAACTGACTCAGGAAGAAACTACTCAGGAAGACTCAGGAACAAACTACTGCCAACTGTTCGGACTCTTGTAGCAACTTGACAGAGGTAGGGTTAGATGTCTAGACAGTCTTCATGTATTTCACTTATGTTGAGATAGGTTGATTTAAAGTACAAGACAAATGGGTTTTTTAATTTTTATTTTATACATGCTTGTAGCACCTCTGACTTTTCATCTTTTTCTGGAGCACCACCTGGGTTCATTTGGTATTGATGCAACTATTAGCCAAACTTTCAGAACACACAGGTTCTGGCATTTCTGCATACTTTTCTGGTGTTTCTTAATGCTGTACAATGCATAAAGAACCTTCTGTTCTCCTGAAGATCTTTTCTAAACTCTTCAGCTTTAGTATAAGTGTTTCAGAGATGGAGAGAGATTTAAATAGTCATTCTGATGTGAATACTCATTTAACATGTTGCAGCTGATCCTGGTGGAGTGCTGTGTACAACTTAAGTATCAACAGTGGGGTTTCAACAGAGCTCAGAGTTGCTGCAAATTTCAGTTCTTGGCAAGAATGTCAATTTTGTATGTGCCAAGTGTCTGTTATTTAACCAAGCAGAGGATATTGAGTTACTGTAGCAGAAGCAAGATGTATGATTCATGTTTGCATATCCTTCTTCAAAACAGAAACAAAGAGATTTCACTTTTAACACATCATGCTTCTCTCACTAGTCTTTTACCATTCACGTTGCCATAATTAGGCAGTAAAAATACAAGTATTAGGTATTTATTCAGTTATTTAGTGAGGTGGTAGCAGAGCATGCTGTCAGGTAGTAAACTAGAAACTAGGTAAGACAAAAACTTGCAGCAGCATAGTGTTCATTTAAAAGTTGTAGAGTGACACTGTGTTGTTAAAATTTTGTCACTATCAAATACAGTTTATTTTGAATAAAAGCTTAAAAAATCATATTTACAAAGTAATAATGACTTTAAATAAAAAGTTTTATGTTAGGCACTTGTGCTGGTTTTGATGGTGGTGAGTTTTGATATGCTTAGGGCTGGGGTTTTTGATACTTCCTCCTCCTATTCCTTTAGGAAGGATAGCTTTTTCAAAAAATGTATTTGAGGGCAATTTGGATTTGATGCTGTTCCTTTAACACTTGGTCTTTAGGCTGCAGTTGCTGTCATAACAGATCAGCTCAGAGCCCCATTTAACCCAGTTTTGTCACGGTGCCACTGACCAGCACCGAGTGCCCCCGCACGCGGGGCAGGGTGTGCTCCTATCTGTGCCAGCTCCCTCTGAGACACCCAGCAGTTCACCTGCCTGCTCCCACACCTCGGGCTGCTCATGTTTACAAGCTTCTTAGGACCTGCTGCAGAAAACCCAGCTGCAAAGCACCTTTAGAGTTTGATTCATTTTTGGTTCCAGATTGATTTCCACTGGTGGCAACTGACATGAATTCAGCATTGAATCTCTGGATTGAAGGATGGACTGTAACAGCATGATCTTGTCCTCTCTGCTCCATGGCCTCTCCCCCCTCGTGGGTTGTGCATGCAGAAATGGCTGTGAAGCCTTGCCTTGAAACCCTGGCAGCTTTGTGTGATCGGAGAATGATGCAGCTCCCTGCACTGCCTCGGCAGGTGCCAGGCTATGTCACACACAGAGAGGTCCTGGACAGGTCACCTGTGCATGGGTCTGCCATGCACCACCAAAGCATGCTGAAAAGTGATGTGTACAGTCTCTTCTCATCTTTTCTATCTCTACTATATATCTATTATCTACACTACATCTATCTATCTATACTACATATCTATATCTATTCATTTTTACTACTTTAAGGCCCCAAAGATATTGCAAGGATTATTAGTGGATCAACAAGGTGAAAAGTGTAATCATCTTAGGTCTGTGTGATGACATTTCCAGCGCTTTGTCTAGAACAGCGGTGGGTTTTTTGTTTTGTTGGGTT
Source organism: Ploceus nigricollis (assembly GCA_013399945.1). Taxonomy (NCBI): domain Eukaryota; kingdom Metazoa; phylum Chordata; class Aves; order Passeriformes; family Ploceidae; genus Ploceus; species Ploceus nigricollis. The sequence continues at coordinate 1,065,318 of VXBC01002115.1, read as the reverse complement.
TTTTGTTTTTTTTTTTTAAAGAAACAATTTAAATAATTTGCAACTCCTGGATAATTGGAAATTAAAATGTAAATTAATTAAAATGGTTGTAACTGTTGTGAGCAAATAATAGTGTTTATCAAAATTTTTGTCTTATCAAAACTTTGCAGTGTTTAACACAGGGCTTTATAGCTCACCTTAGTGCCCTGCTTAGTGGGCAGAAGTGAATGGGAAAGTTTGCATTTTGGCAACACCAAGGAAAATTGCATTTGGGTTTGTTGTCTAATTCAGTTGAAATGTATATATTTGCTTTTTTGCATTCTTCTTGTGAGAAGCTTTCTTTACCAAATTTGGACCTTACTCCCCACCCCCCATTTTAGGGGTGGTCTTCAGGTTTTCTGCCATTTTTCATAATATTCAGTATAGTTAAATGAATAATTTCTGAGATTAGGTTTTCAGTGTGAGTGAAGTAAAGTCCTGATTTGAATCTGTGTCCTTGAATCTGTCATGAAATTACAGCTATAAGACATAATTTTTCTTGAATGTATCACTTCAGGGGAAAACAGCTAATTATGTATGTCAGGATTGAGATGTTTGGGTTCTTTCAGAAGACGAAGAGGTATCGTTTTAGTGATCAGAGCTGCAGAAGTAAAGGGAAAATAAGGGAAAATGGTTTCAGTAATGCATAAAATTGAGGAACTGAAAAATAAAGGAGCACAAAGAAAGCAAGGGCTGAAAGAAAAAAATGGTAAAGAAAAACAGCAGATGGGGATTTTGGGGAAACCAAAGAAGTAACAGAAATAACCGTGCTTTGTTTTCATGTACTGCTTGGCCTTAGAGCTTTGTTAGGCTAAAGTGTCCTTTTATCAGAGCAGTGGGTGTTGCAGAGATTATTTCAGTGGCGAGTCTGTGCAAAGATGAATGTGCTTCTGTTTCCCTCTGCTGATTAGCACAGTCCCAAATGGCAAGTGTGATAAACTCTGGTCTTTTGATGCCCCTTTTTTCCCTTCAACTCAAAGACTCTGAGATCATAGGGTAATTTTTTTTCCCTAACAAGACACCGGTGTTTTCTCCTGAATTCTTCATAAATCAGACTTTTAAAATGCTTAAGAAGGTATCCTTACATTTCCTGTTTCCATGGAATCTATAGGAGGTTTAAAGTATTCCAGGGTGCTCTGCCAACCCTTAAAGCCATTATCAGATTTTCAGTCTCTTGTGTCTCACTTAGATCTTCTGAGGATATTGCAGAGCTGTTTTCAGTTGAGCAACTCTGCATGAGAAGCTCTTAAATGACACCTTCTAAACTTCCTGTATTCCTTTGATTTCACACTGGGTCTATTTTTTCATCTTACTGACATTTGTTATTCCCTTGAGGCAAGTACTACAGCATCTACAACACCCACAGCTACATAATCACAAACTTGGACTTGTGACTGCTTAAAGTGAAATCTTTTGAAAGGAAAAAAAAAGCTGAAGAAAGTGTTCTTGTAGTGAGTGCACTGAGATAGCATCAGAGGGAAGGCAGCTGTACAGCCACTTTACATAAAGAATATCTTTCCAGAACTTCTGTTTCCACATCTTTGGTTTTTTTAGATAGCATTTTTCCAAACCCGCCTCTCCTAACCTTTGCCTCAACTTGTCTGGAGTTGCTGCAGTGCAGCATCCAAGCTACCAGGGCCACTGAGTGGTGGTCTGACATCTCTGCTCTCTTGCCATGCACAAAGATGAAACTGGTCATGTTTAAGGCAGGACTTGTGCCACTTTTTCTAGTGGAGCCAGGCTTTGAACCTGAGGGCAGAAGAGTCTGTGTACTGTGATGCCGATGCGTGCTTTTTCTTTCTCTTTTTTTTTTTTTTTTGACATACCATCTTTGAATGTAATTACTGGAAAGGTTTTGGTTTTAAGACTCCTTTTCTGCAGCATGTGTTTCAAGTGTTCTCTTGTGAGTTGCAAAGTTGAGGTACCATTAAGTTGCTTGATTGTTAGGCAGTGCTAAAGCATGACATAGTTTCTGTGCACAAATGTAATTGCTCTGCTTATTTCATTGAAAATGTTCATGTAAAATTTAAAAGGAAGATAAAACGTAGCAAATAAAAGAACACAGGAGACTGGAGTGTAAGGAAGAGATGATTTGAGCCTGTAACTGTAGGACTAGAGAGTAGAGATTTCACTTCTGGAAGAACAGGCAAATTGCAGTTTGGGGTGGTGCTACTAGAGAAAGAGCTATGACAAAAGCAATTTGTGATGAAATATGGAAAGGCTATGCTAGGCAGCCTGTAATTATGAGCCAGTTTCCATGTTTGGCAGCAGTACCCCTTGAAAATATTGATGCATCCATTGTTTCTTGCCAGGCTATGGCACACTGGCTCTGTCAGGTGTGCTGGCAGACACAGTCATGGCCCCACACTGGGAACCACAGTTCAGCTCCACCGAGCAGTCACTCAGCATATTTTTTAGGAAGGACACAAGAGAAGATTTGTTAGATCAGGTTTCCTGAGCTGTGTCATGATGTGGTCCTACAAACTATTGTGCTGGCACAGCTGTGGAGCAGTGAAAGCAGGCATCAGGGAAAGCAGCACTTGTGGAAGCAGCTCTGTAGCTGTTGAGCTGAAGTGTAGGTATTTGGTACTTTAGTGTCAGGATGGCCTGAAGTGGTCAGAATTCCATATTATGCACTTTTAATTTTCAGTCACAGCAGATTGCCAGGCTTACTGTTGACTGCCTTTTGGCACAAGGTCTGGTCATAGGAGCAAGCAGAGATTTACAGAGACAAAAATTAAGGTTCCCTTTTGCTGTCCCTCTCTCGCCCCATTCCTTCTGCCATGCCAGAGCCTCTGTTCAGGGCTGGGCTCGTGGGGAGCAGGACCAGGGCTGCCACGGCATTGCAGGGATTGGCACCTGCAGGGTGGCCTGGCCAGAGGCAGCAAGGGGGCTCAGCCTGGCCACCAGGTCCTGACAGCTTCTTCCTGATGTGTTTTGGATGCTTCTCTTGCTGCCTTTGCAACCTGCTGCGGCCATATGGTATATAAGGGATCTGAAATCTGAATGCATCTAGAGATGTTGTTCTTCTCAATTTTTTCCTCTTCAGCTCCCTTTCTGAAAGCACTTACAAGGCAGCGTAGTTAAGTTGTTCCAGTATTCCCTGAACTGATTCCCACCATTTCTGAGAAAGGTTTGTTTCTTTTTCTTGTGAGCCTCGTTGCAGAAACTTCACCAGGGTAAGTCTGTACTTGCTGTTAAAATCAAGGCATAAATGCCTTGACTATGACCCAGCATTCAGCCAGGAAGCCTCTGAAAGGCATGCACCAATCTGCTGCTGTGCTTTGGGAAATCTCCAGAGTAGCAGCCACAGATTTTGTCAGATGAGGGGTGTTGCTGCTAAAGAAAAGGACAAATAATTGTATGATAGGGTCATACATTTTGTCTAAATCCTGCCCAAGCAGTAACTTGGCTATGAAGTGTAAACAAAAGTTCTGCTATTTTTCACTAGAATCAATTCTGATTTGCAGTGAAGTAAAAGAAAGTAAAGCTGAAGCAAAACCAGCAAGAGCCAGGGTTTTTAGGGTAAATCTATGCTCTTAAAGAACAATAAGAAAGACACCAGAACAGGAAAAGGGTAACTATAATTAAATAGCTTTAAAATATGGTTAAATATTTATGTTCTGTTTTTCTTACTCTTTACAGGTTGGTAGAGTTAAAGGAGTAAGAGGTATTGTTCATTTACATTGGGTGAAATTCAACCCTGTTGGAGTCAGTGGAAGTTCAGTTATTTAATTCAGTATGGTCAGGTTTCTACTGTTTATAATGACCTGCTGTATGTTTGGACACCCTCTAAGCTCAGGAATTAGCTTCCCCTACTTAAATGTTTCTAATACTTTTGAAGATCAAGTGTAATCATTCAGCAGCTCTTGGTATGTGCTGAATGTTCATTCTGTTTCCTAAATTATATTATTTTCTGGGAAACAGCAACTGAAGACAGCAGCAAGGTAAACCAATTCAAAGCAACAATGTTAACTGTCTCCAGCACAGGCTTTCCTTATGGTTTATATTTTATAAAGAATAAACAGGACTATTTTTCAAAACTACAGGAGGAAAACCAGGTTCCTTTTAGTTTTGTGGAAGATACTTGCCTATGAATAATCTTTCTTACTGTGTTGAGCATAAATGCCAAATTCCAGTTTGAGCTGGGACATTATCACAACTCTTCAGTTTATGTCCTTTTACAGCCAGCCCTTTACAGTAAATTGACTGTAAATCAGGAAAAACCTCTCTCAGTGCACCAAATGGAAACTGTAAAACTCTTCAAGAAGGAGTAAAATTCTTGAAAAGTAACTCTTAAATGGAAAGGGGATTTAGCAGTTTTAGGTCTCCATTAAAACCCTGGAAGTGCTCATGGATTGACAGTACCGTGTTTAGAAAGCTGCCAAAGGGTTGCTCTTGGCAGAATTATGCCTTGCAGTGTTTAAAGTCCACTACCCCAGGAACTTGCCTGCATTTGTCATTACCTTGGGCTTTCTAGCAGTCAAATCCCCCAGTGATGCGTTTCATTTCCTTCATACTAATTTTCCAATTTCCTTCTTTTTTTATTCAAGTCAAGTGAGAAGTAGTTTTGCAGCATCTCAGATGTAATTTCTACACGTATTCTGCGAATTGCCAACTTTAATTTCACTTGACTGTCTCTTTGATGGAATTTTCCCTACACTACAATTGTTTTTATAATTCCAGATGGGTAATTATGGGCTAGATGGTAATACTTTGGGGAAGGCAGGAGAGGTAGGTAGTGTGCATAGTGAGAGGGGATTTGAAAAATGCTGTTGGGATTGGCAGGGAAATGGAGGAAAGCAGAATCTTTTGACAAGAAGTTTCTATGCCTTTAGTTTAGCTTTAATTCAAATACACAAATCCCTCTATGTTGCTTTTTTAACGTGATATAGTACAGCTAAAAATACACCAGTGATGTGTACAAGAGGAAAAAAAATTCCTGAGGGATATAAAGACTCCCAAGTGTTCCCATTTTCCTAGATTCTTGTCATCTGTGCACTCCAAATTAAATTGGAATAATAAATAAAAAATCCACCGTATATCAGGGCAAAGGTTTCTTCTGTAGATCTGTCTTGTTAGCAATTGTTACACTTCTCTGTGGAGATGCTTACTGGTTCCTGCTGATTCATTATGGCAGGAGTGGCTCGTTAACTCTTGCCAGAAAGACGAGTGACAAGTGTGGCTTTCTCGTGAAAAAGAGCAGAAGGGCTAAGCCTGACCTCAGTGCAGCGAGGGTAGATTTTGTTCACAGCAGTGTGGGATGCTGACGTGGGAAGTAGATTTGGATTTTATCAGGCCAAAATTGTGGTTTTAAAATCTCTTCAAGCAGCTGCTCAAACATCCTGATCTAATGAGATACGGGCAGAGGAGCTGCCGGTTCAGCTGGCACGGGGAGAGAGCTTGAGCAGAGCTTGGAGCAGGGCTGCTGCACCAGGAGAGGTTTGTCCTCCCTTTGGCAGCCTGCTTGATGGGATCCTTTGACTCCCTAGATCAGGGTGATTTATATGGGAGAGATCTGTGGCACAAAGCTGGCTGGGTGGAAACTTGGTGGGCAGAGCAGGCACACAGTTTGTGATGTAAATTGTGGCAACAGCTCCAGCTTTTTTAGTTCCGTTGTAGCTACCTAAATGTGTGTATTTTCTGTCTATTTATAGTGTATATGTGTATATTATAGTGCACACCTATGAAACCCACACTTCTCACTTCCAGCCTCCTGTTCCTTCCACGTGTTTTATGACAGTTGTGTGCATGATGCACAGTGAAAATGCATTCCCAAAGGGTACAAAAAAAACGTCTCAGGGCTGAATTTGTGTCTTGTTCTCATTCTTGGGGTTTGAAAGGAATTTTTTCTGACAGCAAAAGGGAAGTTTTTGTTCCCTTGGCTGTGTGAACATTGGTTTGTTTTCATGGTCTCATCAAGGTGCTTTTCAACTAATAAGTTTACTTTTCAAATGCCCACATATTCTCAAGCTTTCTGCTGTTTGTCTGTCTGTAACACACACCTGGAATGCTTCAATGGCTGAAATATTTTAAGTAACATTTGTAAGTCTGGGAAGTATAGGAGGGTTTTTTCCTATCCTGTGATATAAAGAAGGCGAAACTAAAAGGCATGGCAGAAGTCCCTTTCATGGATAGTCCTTTTTATAGGTAGTCACTGTCAAAGTGTAAATGAAGTAAAAATTAAATCAAACCAGGATATTTGACCTTTCAAAGTTGTTATTCCAAACCTTGCTTATTGAGACAGCAAGTAGGGCAGCTGTTTATTTCAGTGATAAAATTGAATGTTTAAGTTTTAGCATAGCTTTCAGGTGTCATGGCACATTTTGCTATGTTCTAATAGTGTCTGAACAGGCAAGACTGATAATGCAAAAGCATTGGCTATTCTTACTCCTGTGCACAGGGGGAGAAAGAAAAAAATAGTTGCTTCACCACATATCTGATGGCTACTACTATTAAAAAATTTCCATTAGCCCAGCAAACTGTAATTTTCCTCTCTTAGGCATTCCTTGTTCTGTTTAATGACAGAAGAAGCTATCAAAAAATAGGCTGTTCAGAGAATGTGATTCAGCCTTCAATTACTCTGCATGTTGTAACATCACCTAGGAGTTAGTTAAGGTTTCAATTAAAGTTCATGTAAAGTATTTGTGTAGCTACATGTAAATACCTAATTAGCACTATGCTAAATGGTTTATTTCTCTTCTGAATGCTACAGTATACCCTGAAAATTGCTCTTTTCTTTTAGTTTGTCATTTGTTTCAGAGAGCCTCTTGCACATGTGCGCTTCCAGTTACAGTAATTCGTACATTTTGTACACAGTTTTAATCACTTGAAAGTATTTTAATTATTAATAAGGAGAAATCCATTGATTTTCTCCAGTTGTTCAAACACAAGTCTGGCCTAATCCTGCCTCAGGCTTGAGGGGCACTGAGATGAACAGCAAATCCTTGAGCTAAACATTCATTTCATGGGATTTAAAGTGCATTGGGGGAAGGTGGGGAGGAGAACACCTCCTCTTTTTTTTCCTTCTATGACCTTTTCTTTTAGCTTTTTCCATTTTCTCATATGCAAACTCATGTTTGAAAGGTATAATTTTGTGATGACGAAAATAAGTAAAAATAGGGTAGCTTGAAAAAAAACCTTCAAGAGTAGGTTATTGCTCAGTTTAATCTACACAATTTATGTGACTGCACAAGTGATGAAGGTAGACCTGTGGTGCAGCAAGCTTTGCTACTGAGATGAAGAAGTGGTGTAACTAATAAGCAAACCTGTGAGTGTTCTAGCACATAAAAGTGCATAAAATAATGCAGGACTTGTGTGCTGTGTTAATGCATGTGTGTGTGTGAGGTTTATCCTATGATTAGTGTCAGATTGTCCCTTTTGTGTGAAGAACTCTTTTCACTTAAGCCTCTGGCTCAGCTGCAGGTTGGTGGTTTGATGCAATTTTGTCTCAGTTTATTTCTTTAATTGATTTGATCCTCCTTTTTCTTTACTTACAACACTAATTACTAAAACCTGGCACACATCCATCCTACAGGAGTCAAATAATTTGGTTTTCTCCTTTATCAGTTTAGTTTTGTTTCACCTCAGACTCCCTCATGTTGTATTACCATTTGAAGTCTCTTCTATGAGCTCTGAATCCAAGCTAAAGCAGTTTTAAAAGAAGAGGAGGCAGGGTTGTGGTGTGTACATAAAATTGAGCAAACACAGAGGCTAAAAATCTTCACAATTTATTAATTTCAAAATTTGAAGCTGTCCTCAGTGCTGTTTTGGAAATCAGTGCCAAGCTTCTGAGCTTGACTCCATTTTTTTTCCAAAATTTTTTAGCCCTTGAACAGACCCTTTTCAAGGGGGTCAGCTGCTCAGCATCCCTGATCTTGGGGACTTAATTCCCAAAATGACATAAGCATTTCAGAAAGCGTCCATGAATATAAGAAGTTCAAAGTGGCAAGTACCAGTCCCTCAGTTGTGCACTGGAAGACAGTATCCATCTTCTCTGAACAGAAATAGTGTTTTTCACTGCTGCCACTAAAGGGAAGCCTCCTCTGGGACCTTGTTAGATGCTTTCATGTGAGGACCATTTGACCCACTTCTGACTAGTGAGCAGGCTTAGAAGGCAGTAGTTGTTGGGGGTATGCCTTTGGCTGATCTCCTCCCCCTCTCTGCAGGGAGAGCAAACCCTCAGTGGAATATATTAGGGATAATAACAGGGTAAAAATGTCAGTTAAAGAAGGGTGACGGATGGAAGTCCTAGTCAAAAATAATAATAATAATAGTAATAATAATAACGATCTTCAAAAGGTGTCTCTATTTACAAAGACAGCATCAAAATAACATCAGCTGTCCTTTTTAAAACAAATTAAGAAAGAATATTGTAGAACTCAGAGTTGTTTTTAATAACAAGTAGTATTAGTTGCTGAATATCACTCAGTGTGGACTTTTAAATTAAGCCAAAGTTTTTCTTTAACTTGGTGAAATCAATTTAGTGAAATTGAAACATACATTGGCTGGGAGAAAATGGATGGTTTTTTGACTGCTTGTGACCAGTAAAGAAGGAAGGAGGAGGACTGCTAATGAAAGATGTATCTTTAAGCTATCTGGAAACAAGGTGATATAGAAAATAGTTTTATGGTAAGGAAACCATCAGCAAAATAATCCAAAATATGTACATGTAATAGATCCATTTTATCTGATATCTAGGACAAAAGAAAAAAAACTTTCAAACATAATGCTGTTTCTTAGACAAAACAAAATACCTGTTATTTCTTTCCTTTGCTAAATGCAGTAATTTTGGTGTTTATCAATAAGATAAGGCATTCATTGTAAGGCAGCCAGTTTGAAACTAGTAATATCTGATTTCTTTAAATATATTGATGATCTACAAAGCCTTTTCACTTTTTTGCATGCCAAAGCAGGCCTTCATGCAGGTATCAATGTGGCCTGGATTAGGAGATTATTGCATTTGTGTCCCTGGGAAAGCTAGTTTTGATCTATGATTTCCTCCTCAATCAACTCTAAATATGCAAGAATGAATCTACGGCGGTGCATGTGGAAGAGATCAGAAATAAGTAACTTTTGAAAAAATGATTAATGTTAAGCCATATACTACTACATGAAATATGAAATATTCTCCTTTCCTGCCGCTGGGGTTCCTCATAAATAATCTGTCTGACTCTGTACAGAACAAAGTAATCACTGTATCAAGAGAGAAGCCAGAGAAACCAATTAAATTGTTGTGGCAGGTAGAAAACAAAAAAGAGGGAACACTCTTTACAAAACAGAAAATTTCTGCTATTGCTTTGTACTTGGAAGCCCACTTAAGCATTGAATCATTAGATGGTTTTTCAAGGTTTCATTTATATCTTCAAAAAGAAATTGGAGACCAACAGATGAATGTCTGGAAGAAAAAAAAAAAAAAAAAAAAAAGTCTTCCCTACCACATCTTTTGAATGCTTGTCAGTACCTTTCAAGTGAGGCAGTGACTGAGAAACTGACCCAAAAGGGTAAAACCAGAACACAGAGGCAGTGTTAGGCCTGAGGAATCCAACAGGATGTAAGATGAAGACATCTGTAGCTGAATAAAGACGCCGCCTTTAGGAGATTATCCTGAAAATGATTGCAGCTGCCACCAGAGAGCTGAGGAGCCAGATGCTGCCGCGGCCCCCGGGGAGCCCGCGCCGTGTGATGAGTTGTCGGAGACAGGAGGGTTGGAGGAACAGACATCCTTCTCCAGATCTTACAGTAAAAAATCACACTGTGACAGCTCTACCCTTAGCCTTTGTCACCAGTAGGGGAGAATTTGCTACAGGCCTCTTGCCATCAATTATCTCTTTCTTTTACGATGGTGCTTTGCATGGATGGTAAAAGCTCTTTAAATAGACTTTGAACCGAAAATGTGTGTTGCTCCATGAAGTCTTAGGATTTTTAATTCGCTAATTATATATTTAATGTCTTTGGAAGTGAAGTAGCAACGCTTTTATAATAGAGGTGGCATCCCGTGGCAGAAAAAAAAGAATATTTCTGTTTCATTAATTAAGTTCAGCGCTGTTCACTTTAAATACAAGAAGGATGAAGCTGCATATGCTCGGGAAACATTAAAATAAGACCAGGTGAAGCTGAAGAAGCTCTTCAGCAGATTTAGAAATGAAGAGGTCAAAGACAGCCTTCCCCATGCAGGAATGATCTGCTGAGATGCAAGTTAGGACCATTTCATGCTTGCTCTAGCAAGGTTTTGGCCAAGTTTTCAAATGAACTTTTTTTACCTCTACACATCTCTCACATGTATCCTTTCATTTTGAGTGCAACAAATAGCATGGTAGCAAGTTAGCCCAGTCAATTCATTAACATTCCAGAAATACTCCAAAAATTATTGCCACTGTGAAGAAACCGAAGGTTTTTTTGATTACTTCCTCAAATCTTTGAAGAAAAGGTATTTATGGCAGTCTTTGTGTAAATATCTATTTCATCTCTTTACTAGCTGACACTAAGAAACTGTAGTTTAATGTTTGTCTATTAGGGCAAGTAGTGGAGTATTGAATTTCCTGCCTCTAAAGCAGTTTGACCTCCTTTTGTTTTTTAATGCTAAGTCTTTAAAAACAAAGAAACAAACAAAAATCCAAACACCCAAAGCTATGAAGAAAAGCCTGAAAATGTGAACTCAAAGGCATAGAAAAGACAAAATTCTATTGATTCTTATCTTTGTCATGGATGGAACTTTTATATATAATTTTCAAACAAATTCTGTGACTTTGGTAGGAGTTACATGATTTTGGAATGCTCACATTGACAGTGAAGTGCTGGTTGGCAAAGAGGACTTTCTTACCAAACTCATGTAACCAGAATGTTCAGTATTGTTTCAGTAATACTTACCAAGACTGACTTTCCACCTCAGTAACTTTAAGTCATTCTTGGTCATGAGAATGGCATTGACAAAAGTCTAAGCATCCTATTTTTAACCCAATTATTTGATTAGTGTAAGGAATCTTTCTCATCAACTGACAAAACCTGTTTTGTTCCTGTATGTATATTTGTTTTTCAGGTCTGTGTGTTTGTAGGTAGTTAAATTTATTTCCTCGTTGCTGTGTAGATAAGTTCCCATGTGAATAGCTACTAAAATGAGTCAACCTACCTTAAACATTTTGGACACCACAGTACCTTTTGTCAGTTGTATGTAACTGGGGAACTTAGAGCCAACAAGTGTGAATTAGTGCCTTCAGATTTATACCAGCATTTTTTTGAATTGTAGAGCAAGTGAAAGGAGTTTAATGATAATATCACTTAGAAATTCCAAAGGATACCAAAATTATTCAGGCCTGTCTGTAGTCTAATTTTAATGTACTTTTTATTAAAGGTAAACTTTATAAATTCATAAGAAGTGCCACTAATTGTTTTTTTTCTTCTTTTGTCAGTTGTCCCCTCTCTATTTATATTGGTGTCAAACCTTGATTCTGGAATTACTAATTCTCCCTCTATTATTGTGTTCACATCAATTACATTACCACACAGGCACTTAATTATGCTCTAAGTAACTCTTTGCTCTCTTGTTCAACTCGCTCAGCATGTGGAGCTCCAGATTTTGATATCTATCTCAGAGTTCACCACATGCCATGCGTCGCATAGACAGAGTGCACAGAAGACAACCCACATGTCAGATAATAACGTGACCATCCTGTCCTGTTGACCTCAGCCTTTGACCCCATGAGGGATAGATTGCTGTCCTGCACAGTCACAGTTGCTGAAGTGTTCTGTCCACTGCCTATTAGGATGGATGTCCTGAATTTTCCAACACATACGAAATGCTTTAGCCAATCAGCAGTAGGCAATTGTGCCATTTGTCTTCATCTTGCCAACTTCATTTCATGTTGTGAGGCAAACAAGGGAAATGGAGGTGCTTTTCTGGTCAAAGCCATGTTGCAATGCTGTGGGAGCTAAATGATGAGGATTTTCTTTTCTGTTCTATGGGTAATTAGTAATTAGTTCAACATAATGATGGCAGATCTCAGCTACCAAGCTTTCAAGGGATGAAAACAAGAAACAGGTTTGTGTGTTAATCATATTCACCTACATGTAGCCTGGAAATTGTAAATGGGAAAAATCATAACTCAGTGTTATTTGTTTAGAGTTCCATGGTTTTTATGTGGTTTTTTTTTTTCATAACATTGATGTGAATTGCATAGACTGTATTTTTTCAGGGCTACACAAATTTGACCTTGGTAATTTCTAAGTTGATATACATAGCCAGAGTTAGCTAATAAGAAAGTATTTTTGTATATTTTCTGCAGGCTGACGTTATTAGACATTTTGGAAGAGGAAATAGTGTTTAACTATTCAGACAAAAGAGTTGCCTAACTCCAAAGTGAAAATATCCATGGAAATGTTCTATAAATGATGCTGGACTTAAATTATTTTATAATTATCCTGGCATCCATCCCAAAAGCAAATGAGATGATAATGCAGTTCACCTGTAGATGCAATAAGAACTGAATAGTTTTTAGCAGTTTTTGTCCACAGCCTTGTTCATGATAAGCTTCTGAACAAATTTGAAGGGCAATTTTGAAAAGACTGTACTGCAGCATGGAGTATTTGAGCTGAGAGAAGTCTGAATTTGCTTTGATTAGATTCTATCACCAAAGGAAACTTAGAGTTCCTTTGCAAAGAGCAGATGAAGGCAGCATTTTAAACTACAGCGAGTTTCCTGCTGCCGTTTTTGAACAACATCTGTTCTCTGTTTTCTGGGCTTCAAATTTGTTCCGTTCACGTGTGTTTTGTGGCTAATTACTGGCAAAGTCTGCCAATACTCTCTTGAGGCAATTCTGGACTCTGGAGTTACATTTCTGTGTAGCGTGAAGTCTTTGTCTTGCCACCAACTACGGCGTTACAGGACTGTCCATATCAGAGCGGCCAGAAAAGAACGTGGGCTTGTTTTCTGTCAGTTTAACGTGTTTTAATCTAAACTCTTCTCAGCCTTGGCTGTGTCCTTCAAACCTCAGTTTGTCTGTGGGATGCTGCATTAGGAGACCCTGTGAGAGCCTGGGTGACTTTTTGGCAGCTGAGTCCGCCGGGTCCCTCTCTCGTGAGTCAGCAATCGCTCACGAGTGCTTGCATCAGAAACTGATAGCTCTCACAAGCACGTGGGCATCTGACCTGTATTGATCTCTAGAAAGACATTATTGACCAAAGATAAAAATGTTGTCTCTGTGGAGGGATATGCAAGTAAAATCTTGCCACGGACGCAAAACGCGGCTAATCTCTGTGTAGATAAGCACTGCTATGCAACTGTAATCTTTTTGATATCCGTCCCCACCCCCTCTGCAGCATTCCTAACTAAGCAATGATTTAGATCAGTTTCTGGGGACAACACTATGTGGTATGGAATCAATGCTAGGAAGACAGGGCAGAACTGGAAAACCTCTCTTGGTTTGTTCCCCATCTCATTACCTGTGAAAGATTGTTCCCTACTGTATATTTTCTAGTGATTTGTCCATTCTGCTCTTAAAAGTTTCAGGGCCTGGGTTTCTACCACATCCCTTGAGAAACTGGTCTAATGTATCTTCCTGTCAGGAATTTTGATCAGTCTTCTTTCTTCCTCTTAAGACTCTTTTTTTTCTTTCCTTTTTATTTCTATCACCCTTAGTTCTATTATATTAAATGTAATTACTGTTTGAACATGCTTTATAATGAACAGTTGAACTTTTCTTTTACAGCATATATTTAGAGCTTTATTTGTGTTTGCAGCTTCTAAATCAGGATTTTAAAAAAAATCTTTTTGTAATTATTTTACAGGTCCCAAATAATATTTGGTATCTTATTTAAAAAGGTTATCAAGTTTAACAGTATGGGTTTTTCCTAAAAATAGTTAAGAAAATAATGTAGGTTTGTTAGTGGTGTCCCAGCACAAGAGTACAAAAGAGGATTTATAACCATCTGGATTTGCCTCCTGACACATCTTGGTGTAACACAAACTGGTTTAGACTTTCTGTTGACATTTCTTCAAACATATATCTAACTTTTTGTGTATTAATGTGATTTAGATAGTTTTTCACCCTTATGCCTACTTACTTTAGATTATATCCCCTGCAGTATGTTATTCACTATTAAAATTGATTTTTTTCCCCTTGTATTTCTAGGAAACACTCACTATTTGTATTATTCCTTCTATCCTAAGAGACCAAGCAGAATGTTCAAAGAATTTCAGATTTCTGTGACTTCTCTTTGAATTTGCTGTTAAAGAAATTAGAAGAAATATAAGTCTCTTATTGTTGAATTAGTAAAGTTGTTAATGGAGAGGCATTTAAAATTGCTTGTGTAATAATTCAGGCACTAGAAAGATAAGGTTTTACAAAGTGTTTCTAGCACAGAAGCAGCAGCAAAGTGGTTGTATTAATTCTTAATTTAGTCACCAAGTTAAGAGTGATCAGTAAGCAAGCCTTTTGTTTATTGACATAAAAAGACCCCTGTTTTGGTCTTCAGGATGTGTGGGTTTCGTTTTTATAAAGTTGCACAGTTTAAAATTGATCAGCAGGACTTTGATTTCCATTTCTCTTGCTTCATCCATTTATATTTATAAATATATATATAGTGGTAGTAGTATTACCCAGTCAGTAATGTTAGGGGATTTTTACTCCAGAAACCAATTTGAAATCATACATCTCCATAGCATTGGCTGGATATTGCCTGCTGCAAATCCTGCCCATTCTCCAAAAATCCATTAGTGCATACACATTTCAATTTGTTTATGATCTCAGCAGTGCAGGTTTCTTACTGGTTAACAGCCAGGAAAACAAAATTCCAACAGACATGAAGTTGTTTGTGCAAATGACACATACTTAAATATTACATCTGCTATCCACAGAAAAGGAAATACAAGATCTGACTTTCCTAAACCTAATTTAATGCAAAGAAGGAAGAACTGGCCAAAATAATTCAGCCTAGTTGTATGCCTCTATAGTTAGTATTCTCTTACCACCTAAATATTTCCTTGGACCTGTTTAAACTTCTTCTGTAGCTCTTGCTATAGGAGAGAAGAGCCCTGTGGCCAATGAGATGATGAAAAATCCATGCTTGGATGCCTTGGACCACTCACTGGCACAGAGAAAATGTATTTCCAATGGTGTGTGGTGTAAGCATAATCTGGTGGAGGAACAAGCCTAATTGTGCATAGAGGAGTAAATTGTGTTTCGAACAGAGATACAAATTATGTTCTCCTTACAAGCCAAGATACTGGCAAAGTAAGAACATTTGTTAAGATTGAAGGCAGAGTAACAAAATGCACCGTATGTGCCTCATCTTGACAATGTTATTTTTATCCAGGTCTTTTAGAACATGTTAAAAATAGCTCATTTTAGGAAGAAAAAACAAAACCAAGAGAGCACCTGGAGGGATACCTCTGTCTTTGTGCTATTTCAGTTAACTTTTGTTTATTGTCTCCTAATTTTCTGTCATTAAATAACAAAGTGCCACCTATAAAAGTGAGACCAGAATACCAAAAGCTGAAAGATGTAATAAAGATTCCATGTAGAGTTCTACCACTGACTTCAGTGGGAGCAAAAGGGACCATAAAACCTTCATTTGAATTCACTAGGGGCTTATAAAAGGCATTCAGATTTTCAGTGGCTTGATTCAATTTGCTAGTGCAATTTGTTATTTTGGTTCTGACCGTTTCTTCACGTGTGTCCTGATAAAAGTCAGGTCTTAATTTCTCTGGATCTGTTAATGTGCATACCCTGTTCATATCCATGTCACTGACTGTACAGGGTAGAGAATCTAACTCGTTATGCCAAAGTTATTCCAAGTTTCATACTTAAAGGTGAATTTCTATCCTTTAGCTAATGAAAACCATTTTTTTTTTCCCTCTGTGAATTTCCTTATTTTGTTTTTTAACTCTGAGCTGATCCTTTCCAAATGTCATTGTGCTATGTGAAGATCTTGGATTCATTAAAAATGTTCCGTTGAGAACTGGTAGATACTTTACAAATGTTCCACTTGTTTCCAGGTGACTGAGAAATCCAGGCAGGCAGCTTATCAGTCAGCTTTCTGTAAAACAGTCAGCCAGTTGGTTTTTAGTAAAACAGTGATTTAAATAGTTGAGGGTTTGTTTGATTGTTTTTCTTTTCCTACCCCTGTGTTGAAGTATTTTTAGCTCAAATAGTAAAGCAGAGCATGGGGCAAGAGAAGGAAAATAATGATAAACAAACCTCTTGGTCTATTTGAAAATACAACTGAGTTTTTAAGATGTGCTCTTTGTGTTGGTTTGTGCATATGCTGAATTATCAAGCATTTTATTTTCTTACAAATACCACATTTTGCAAATAGTTGTCGACCCACGAAATGCACAGCTCTGCTTGTCTTAGAAAAGATTAGAGCTGCAAAGAGGTCTCTGCCAATGCAGTTACCTCAATTCTCTGAAAGAACACAAAAAATGTTCAATTTAGGAAATACTTTATTTCTCCAAATCCACATAGTGAGATCATTAGTTTGTCTTTCATTTGTACAAATGACCCTCTGGTGGCATATGGGCATCGTTGTGTGGCATGGGTCAGTCTTCCTGCCAAAGGAAAACATTCAGCAGCGAATGCAGCGCCTTCCATAGCTGCAGTGCCCTCAGGGTGCTTTGAGAGATTTCACATTGAAGTATTTTCTTAGCCCCTCCCTGCTGAGCGTGTGAGAGCTGATGAGATCACAGCTTGATATCAGATAACTGCAGGCCAAATATTCTCTAAGAAGATAAATAACCCAGCGATATAGGTCGCTGGAAGAAAGCCCGGCTTCTCTAAATCCAATGAAGGCAAGGTTTCACCTTATAGGTATGTAAGTAATCAATTCACTGTCAAGATCTTAGTGAAAAAAAAAAAAAAGGGAAAAAAAAAAAAAGAAGGTTGCTTTATTTAGGTACTTAGTTTTCCCTGCTTGCTGGTGAAACTTTGCTTCAGCATTTTCAAACAAGTTTTTAATGTGTTAAAAGTAGATTGTAATTAAGCTCAGTAATTAGTGAAATAATGAATATTCAGAGAGCAGACCATGATAAAGGCCTGATTAGGCTGTGCATAAATATATATGCATAAGCTACAGCCCTTCTGTCCTTTTATATAGAATAGGATACTTATATTCAGATTTACAGAATCTGAAAAATTGTTACATTTTTTGACACATGAGAAAACAAACCAAAGCACAGAGGAAAAATGCAGTATTTTAGAGAGATATATATGGTGCTTTTAACATATAGATTGAAAACATCTTGAGGTTGTTATTTGGGGAAAACAAAACCTTCCACTGTGTTAATTTACAGTAGAAAGGCAAGGAATTTATTTCCATTCATTGCATATCTCACAATATTAATTTTTTAATACTCTTATTTGTGGTTTGGTTATAAAATCAATTACAATAGGACACCCTGTATGAATAGATTCAACTTTTTTTGCCTTCCACTGTTGTCTCTGACCACCAAACGCAAATGTTTCTGAAGTCTGGAAAGTCCCTCAAAGCAATTATAGCTTAAATATATTTTTAAAACCAACCAGTAAAATCAATGGTTTGCAGCCTTTATCTTTTTCACTTTGCCTTCTGCAGAACTGAAGGGGTTTGTCAAACAGCCTTTGACAAACTTCTATTATATATCCAATTTTTTTTTATTTGAAAGTTTTCCAAAACCTTATCGGTCAAGTAGGCAGTTACAAATTTTTGCTCAGAGCATGAGATGACACCTCAAGTGAAATGAAGCAGTGATCTGGAATAGGCACCAGTCACCAGTGAAATTACACTGTCCTGACCTCAGAGGCAGCTTTTCATCCGTGCAAAGAAAGTGAGATCCCAGGGAAAGTTCTCAGTTCTTCAGCCACCTCCAATGAGTAGCAAGTGGTTTGTGAGCATTTTCAAACGAGCAGTGTGCATTTCCTTGCCACTGTAAGCCTTAAATGAAGCAGCAAATAAAAAAGTGCATTAAGGAATCTGGGAAACTCTCTGGAATGTCTCTTAAGAAGCTAGAACAACCTTGGATGTTAGTTAAGGATGCAGATATTGTAAAATGCTATGTAAAAAAAAGGGCCATGACAAAAGTAGCTACACAGAAACTTGATTTTTATTTTAAATGTTGTTAAGTTTACATAAAATTCTTACATTAAAAACTTTATTTTGTAATTTTAAGTGACACTTGCAGTAGAGATAAGATATCAGGTCTTGAACTTTAAAGATGAATTAAGGCCTCAGTTGATGCATTTGACTTAAAATTCCGGAGTTTTGACATAAATATTTCCTATTCCTTTATGCTGCACTATAATTTGTTGCCAAGTTTTGTTTTGATCAGTTTATGTCTTACATTAAATCAAGGTTACTTTCCTAAGGAAACATATTCCTAATTTTTCAAAGAGCTTCAGGTCAGAGGTGCTTTGAAAACTCATATTTTGTTTTACTTTTATTTATAAAGCACAGAACAACTGAAAAGGCTTATTTTAATTGGTTTCTCTGCCAGCAGACAGAGCAACAGGACATGGCAGAGAACTTTCTTCCTTGGTTTGAGTGTTAAATTTTATGCAGGTTCTGTAATCACTTTGTGCTTACATTTGTACAAAATCTGACTGCCTAGTAATTTTCAAGGCCTGCTAAGAGCAGATGAGAACCGATAAAAAAAGAAAGCAGTCTGAGTAATGAAGAGTGAGTGGGGCAAGAGACAAGGCAACCTTGTGATCTATTTTTAAAATAGATATTATATTCTGTCTGCTTTATTGATGCTCCCCCTCTGCTCCCAATTTGCCTGTGCTCTGAGCAGGGATGCATGTGGGAGGGGATTACCCCTCACAATGGAGGAGCACAATGGTATCTCTAGAACTGAGCAAGAATCCTTTTTTTGTATTTTGCTCCCTCCATTCATTTTACCGAAGGCTGGAGCTTTTCTTCTTCTTCTGCCTCATGATTGATGTTGTCATAACCAAAGTTAAATGTTGATGCTTTGACAAAAGAATGTGCCTCTAAAACTGCTAGGCTGCGTTTGGGGAGCACACACCAAAACTGTACAGTATCTAGTTAGCATTGCTAATCAATACATAATGCATATCCTTCAGCTAATCTTTTTGAGCAATTAAAGCAAATTCAAAAGAGAGATTATCGTGTGTAAACAATGACAGCTTAGATATCTTGCCTACTGGCCTAAGGTCTCGCCACAGATCCTGCAGAGTTTACCTTCTGTATCAGTAGTTAATTAAGGTGAAACATGAGGTAATTAGGGCTAATCCCAGTGCTATCCTGCTGGCCTACTGCCTCTCAGGCCATGCCCTAAACCAAAGCATTTTCACAGCTTGTGAAATGTTGCCATTTTCAGAGCAGATTTTAAAAATTGATGCCCATGTTTATTGCAGAGAGTGTTCCTAATCCTTTCAGGGAGCTACAGTGAATACGGTCCAAGTGGAAAAAGGGAAAGGATGGCTTCATTTATTTTTCTATGGGTTTGAAAACTGCACTGTTGATACAACTTTACTCTAGGACATTCCTTGTAATTGACAAGGGATTAGGGGGATTAAATTTGTACTCTACACTTGTTTCCAACTGCTTGTGTGAAGCTCCTTTTTTTCCTTTTAATGCGTTAACATTTGTCAACACAGAAGAGGGATGCACACTCATGGAAGATGAGTTTGTGCACAGACATGCCAGTATGATATAAATTAAAAGATGTATGGTGGTACCTGGAAGAGCTGTCTCAGAACAACATGGCTTTGTCTGCCTCGGAAAAAAACATGCTTTTCCTCAGAAACAGTTTGGCCTTCATGAAGCAGTAAAAAGGCCCTGCTGAGTTATGTCTGATCTCTGTCCTTTAGGATACATTTCCTCTTTGCATAAGGAATATTTCAGATGCTCAAGACTATTTTATTATTGAAAGAATGGGTTTAACTACTCATTAGATAGATGTAACTACACAGAAAGGCTCACCTTTTTAATAAGAAATACAACAGATTTTTTTAACCAATAATGAAGTAAGTATTCATCCCAGAAGGCATTTTATTAGGCTTTTAAATTTTTAGCTTTGCTGTACGATCGTGAGTCATGTATTAAATAAAATGACTTAGTTTTTCTAATTAGCTGCATGTTAGTATGAGTACACTGTCAACCAATGACCCTTATTCCTTTTGTACTTCCTGAACCTGATCCAGTGATTCTGACTGGTATCTTATGCCAGGGAGGAATTTAGACCTCTACTGGAGTCATGTTCAATAGGCTTGATTCCATGCAACTCCCAAATTAAAAACTAAATTAAAAAAGAATAGGAAGATGTAGTCAAAATGTAACATTCAGAATTTAGGGAAGGAATTTTTTTGCTTTGACATGTATTTTGTTAATTTTAACAAAAATTAACAAACCCTCATTAAAATGCTGATGGAGTGTTTTAATGAGCCAAAGAGCTGCCCCTCTTAGACTCTGTATTTACAACTTGTTTGTTTTGTTCTTAATACTGCCTGCCTCAGTTTTCAGAAGCCAGGGAAACTGAGACTGTCAGTATTCAATTTGATATCACTTCCCTGCCTGCTGGGCTTTTTTAATTGCCAGACAGTGGATAGATACATTTCCTTAATTCCTCAACATCCTTTTTTTGTTTGTTTTTCTCTAGTTGCAATCTTTATCTTTCCGAGTGTTACAGTCCTTGTGGTTTTTAAGAGTAGGCGTTAAAATCACAGGCTTAAGAGTAAAAGGTTCTCCCTTAGATTTACTGGTTTTTAGACATTTAATAGGCTTTTTACTTGATTTCAGCTTCTAAAACTGGAGGAGGGTCTTTTCTGTCTGCATAAATGCAAAGAGGATTTGCAGCATGACATTTAGAAGTATATTGTATGAGGTTTGCTATTGATCCCTCTGGTGGGGACGAGTGCTCAGAGGGAATAAATGGGCTGCTTTTATGAGGCCCTCTGTCATCATGGATTTAGCTGTTTCATTTGCAGATTCCTGTAAATGTTTGCCTGATTTATGGCCAGTAATTTTCGACGGAGAAGGAATCGACGTATCGTCAGCAAATGATTGCGAGTTGTTAATACTTTCAAGTGGCATCTGAAAATGTTCATGCACTTGCATTGATCCAGACTGCTTCCCACTTTACAGCTCCAAATGTTTTAGTGTTTTGTTAATATTACATATATGAGGCTTGGGATGCCTTTCATTAGTGGGGTGTGGGAAAGTGTTACAAGAATAAATCATAATTCAGATTCATTGTGTCAAGCAAAGTTTAAGCAAAAAAAGGAAGAGACTCAACCTCAGCACGCAGCAGCTCCACCTGGTAGCCTGAAATTATTTTTGTGGTATTTTACTGAGAATTGCTGGAGGTACTGTCCTGTGCCTGTGTTATCCTAGTGTGAAAATACCAGCTCTGAGTCTTTACACTTACAGTGAGATTTGTTCTTCAGGGAGTTATTGATATAAATGTGATGACATTCATTTATTTTGTTTAATCTACTAGTGATAGCCATTATTTTTATTTGCTGATAATGCCACAGTAGTTGTTGGGCAGGTGAGTTTATTGTTTACTTTTTCTGTATATGCAATGCTAGTAAACTGGTGATTGAGCTAATGATATGGTTGCTAGCTACACAAAGAACAGTGGACAATATTTTTTTTTTTTTTTGGTACAGGCTGGGCTATTCTGGTTGATGTAGCTATCATTCCCAAAAAATCTGAAGTCCGAGGTAAATGTACTTTACACTATGTGTTTATAAAAGTGCCAGCTGCTTAGCTTGCTAGCACAGAGCTGTAATACTGCTTCCTATTTTGTATAATCTCTAGGGTCTCTGATACCCGTGCAGAGCGGTGGAGTACTTTAATATTAAAAATTGAGATATCAAGTACAAAAAGGCTTTACGGAAGCCCGTGTAAAATTGTGAATGGCTGCTACCGTAACAAATAACAACAAAAGGCATCTGTTTCTGTGGGAAGTCCTACACTGGCCTCATCGTGTGCATACATATTTAAATTGGAAGTTCTTGCCCTGCTTCCAGAATAAAAGACAGCATCTAAATTCACATCCCTTTTTGTCGTTATCATTGAATATGCATGGAGTAATACAGGAATTAATTGCTCTGAGAACAACTGTTAGAGATGGATACATCAAGTGAATCGCAGCTTTTCCTGTAAGTAGAGTTGTTCTCAAACTTGGCTGTACTATTTGCGGCAACATTTATTTTTAATATCAAAATAGGATAATGAGACAGCAGATTACTCAGGTAGTCTTTCACTTCCAGGTTTTCTGCTTAAATCCAATTCAGCATCAAGGTTGTTGCAAAATTAAGCCTTCAGCAAGTAGGATCTGTCCTCTTGCTGGAACAGAAGGGTGCACAAACTTTTCTGAACCCTGATGTAGTCACCAATTCTGTGAGGATCTCAGGAAGTGCCACAGAACGAATAAGAAGAAACAGGGAGGTAGGCTTTAATTTCCTGAATTAGTTAAGGCATCCAAGTCAGACTTACTTTTGATTCTTGGAAGAGTCACGTTATCTGAGACTTGTAGATGTT
The DNA here is from genome assembly GCA_013399945.1 of Ploceus nigricollis. NCBI lineage: Eukaryota > Metazoa > Chordata > Aves > Passeriformes > Ploceidae > Ploceus > Ploceus nigricollis. The sequence continues at coordinate 1,042,821 of VXBC01002115.1, read as the reverse complement.
AATATTCTTACTCTGAATGGTTTTTCATGAGCAGAAAACAGGCCTCCTTTTTGCAGCCAAACCAGCTTTTATTTCTGCTTTGTGTGGCCAGTTTCGATCACCCTTTATTTAGTCTCAGAAATAATAGTGTCACGTGGAACATCAGTGGGTGAAATTATGTCTGGCAACTAAGTGGTAGTAAAGAGGAATTTTTGTTGTGAATTTGAAGGAAAATGTATCTTGTTTACTCTTCTGTTCAAGTATTCCTCTTGTATAGCCAGTGCTCCTGTGGAGATATCACTTAATTAGTCAGAAATTTGCTGCGTGTTGCCTTTATTATTCCTCACCGTGAGTGCTCCACCTCTTTCTCACCACCAGCCTTCAGCAAAACAAACCCCCTAGAAAGATGAGCTGCAGGAAGCAAAGGAGAAGATCATTCATTATTAGCAATTGTTATACAGAAAAAATGTGGTCTCTTTCAAGCCAGCCAGCTGCCTTGTACATTAGGAGCTCTGTTTAAGAGTATTTTAACCTGTCTTAAAAAAAATTAGCAAGAACTTTAAATTTTCAGAATAAAAGTACAGCTGGTTGCTAGGCAGATGAAATTGTTATCAAAGTCTGTGCATTTCTTTAACAAGGTATTCCTTCCAGTTGTATTATGGAAATTCTGTAGGAGAATATAAATATTCATTCCCAAACAGTGACCCTTCAAACACTTTTCAAGAAGTTAGTGTCTTTTTTTTTTCTACTTTATTAATAGGAATACTGAAACACTGGTACATAAATCTTTCCAGTTCCCAATTAGCAGATGATCTGGTAGAAACAAGTTATCATCCATAGTTCTTCATTCATAGTCTACCCATGTCCTGTTGTTATGCTCAAAAAGATAAAATGTATTAGTAATATTTTATACCTACCAGGTATTGGAGGATCTCAAAGTTCTTTGGTATTGTTATTGAAAAATGGCTCACAGTGCTCCTGACAAAATGACCATACCAGTTTGTGAATCTGGATGGACAGTGAAATTGTTTTTGCAGATCATTGGATCATAACATCCTTTAGGTTGGAAAATACCTTTTAGATCTAGTCCAACCATTAATGCAGCAGTCCCAAACCCACACCCTCATCTTCCTCAGCTGCTCCTTACCAGACCTGTGCTCCAGACCCTTCCCCAGCTCTGTTCTCTTCTCTGGACACACTCCAGCAGCTCAATGTCCTTCATGCAGTGAGGAGCCCAAACACAGGATTGAGGTGTGGCCTCAGCAGTGACAAATACAGGGGGCACAATCACTGCCCTGGTCCTGCTGCCACACCACTGCTGATCCAGGCCGGGTGCCACTGGTTTTTTGGCCACAGCTGGCTCGTGTTCAGCCACTGTTGACCAGCATCCCCAGGTCCTTTCCAAGTGGGCAGGTTTGGCACTCTGCCCCAGCCTGCAGAGCTGTGTGGGGTTGTTGTGACCCAAGGGCAGCACCCAGCATTGACCTTGTTGAACCTCAGCCCACCGACCTCAGCCCATGGATCCAGATTCCCTCTGCAGAGCCTTCCTGCCCTCACACAGCCGGGTAGAGCATTTCCTTCACGTCTGCTTGGAAAGGGAATGAAAGAACAGGATTTCCCAAAGCAACTTATCTTCTTGTTTCTTTTTCAATATTTCTTACAGTCTTGATTTTCTGAAGATGCTTTAATTTTCAGAGCCATATATGTATCTATACTATGACAGGGATTTTATTAATGCCTGATGAAAATATAAAAAAGAAGCATAATTAAGCTATGCTGAGTTATAGCTGATATGAGAATCTTATGTTTTTATGATCTCTAATTAAGGTTCTGGCTTTGCTCTTACTCATAATTTCTGCTAATATATGAAATTAATCTTGTGCTACTTAACCTTAAAAATGGTAGACAAAAGAAAGTGTAGTTTTATTAAATTTATATATGCTTTTTAATTGTTCAGTGAGGATGGGAGTATTTACTTGGTGGACTGGATGCATCAATGATGTTTTAAAAACCATTGTCATATAAGACTTTGAATACACCAGAATCACAAATTTGAGAGGAAAGGGAATGAATGAATGAATGCTCAAGGGGTGAATGATTAAGCTGTACTGCTAACACATGTATCTGAAGGTAACAGAACCTGTTCACATCCTGCCTGTCCTGAGCAATCACTGTCATCATGGACAGACAATAAAACAGGTCAGTGTTATGGAGTTATGTTCTTTTTAGTAACTAGGTAGTAATGATTTTGGTAGCAGTTTGTGATGATTTATTTTTAATAATAATTTTGGAGTGTCTCTTTGGCAGTGCCTCTGGTCCTGAATAGTTTCTTCCAAGCACTATTTTAAGGAAAAAAGCATTTTTGGAAGCCTGAGTGCTGAGCAGATTTGCTAAAAGCTTCATTTGAAGTCTAACCCTGGAAATAGCACTGAGGTATTTGAGCTTTAACTGACGCATTAAACCAAACCTCCTGAGATTACTTTCTGGACAGAAGACCTTGGATTAGTCTAAATTTTCAGTTTTCCTGCTATTCTTTTCATTTTGTGTCTGTCCATGCCTATTTCAGCACCTCCTAAAGGCTGATTAATGAACCCCCATTGCTGGCAGTCATGAAATATGTTGCATGTAGCATCCTCCCAGCAGGAGGAAATGTTGCTTGTTGACGGTTGGCTGCACGTGAGGGAAAGCAGCTACCCAAGGCTGAAACCGTGGACGTTTCCTGCAGATAAAGGCTGGATGGTGACTACTGGCAGAAAGAAGAATAGACAAAAAAGCACAGCAGGGTTTTGGATCCATAAAACATTTGCTCCCCAACTGTCACACTCACAGTCTCTGCATCTGGTGTTGTGTTGACTCATTTCACCTGAATCAACCAGCCAGCTTATATCTGTTTAAGTTTTCAGTCTGAACACAGAACATGAAATCCTTTTCCTCAATACATCTGTACTGCACCAAATTCATAATTTTAATGGGCAAAAATTAATTTGCTTTCTCTGTTTAACAAACCTGAACTGCGAGTTTCGGATTTCATCCATTTTTTGGTGATCAGTGTTTACATTTGGGCAGACAACTTTTAAAAACCTTTAACTCCATTAGATAGTTTATAGAATTATAAAAACAATACAAGTTGCTTAAACTATTCTTTCTGTTGTTAGTGCCTTATATTTCTCAAGAATGATTGTTATGCAGGGTTATGTGGACTAGTCTCATAGCACTGGAAGATCTGTACAGACTAAATAAAGGAGAATTATTTAATCTGTAAGGTTTAAGGACAAAATATGTATTGGCTTTTTCTTTTGACTTTTTAAAAGTTAGTTTTGCATTTGCTTTTAATGGACAGAAGCTTGAATTTTTTTCAGTTTGATAATATTAGAGGTCACTCCAGGAAGCATAAACATAGTGAAAGGAGGAGTGGTGAAGACAGAGTTGCATGCATACATGAGCTCTGTTGCTCGTGTCATTTATTAAACCAAGCTCAATGGCTGTATGCTCATTCCTGCTGAGGACAGGCAAGATGCACAATCTGCCTCAAATGCTCCATAAGGCAAATTAGATTATTGTGCTGTGTTATTTCATTGCCTGTGGTCGGCCAAAACCACCTTGTGGTTATTTAGGCAGCTCCGTACCTGACTATTCTGGACTTAGTGGCATTAAATACAGGGGAAGAAATGTAGAGGAAATGCAGAGCAAGGAGGAAGAGTAAAAAGAACGCATTAATTACCCACTTGCCCATGGCATGGTCCCTCCCAAGGGAGCAGGGTGACAGATAAAGGTAGGGGAGGATGCAAAAAGTATCATAGAACAGCAGGCAGTGGTGGGGCCTTGAATTTGTATTTTGCTAGAAATACGTGATGCATTTCGCTGGACTAGGGTTAATGCTTCACAGGAGAATTGTGCTGTGCAATGCATAAAGTAGCACATGCAGTTCAGATTTTCCTTTTGTTGACAAGTGAGACCGAATATTGGTTAGACACATGGAGAGGATGAGAAAAGATGGGGTTATGCAGGAAATTCTTACATTCTTACATTCACAGAGTCACAGTTTTTGGATTTAGAATGAAATGGAAGAGTTGCTGTACTGTGCTGCCTTGCCTTTCTTTGAACCTAGAACTTCACACCCACACTGTGTGGGTGTACATTCCTTGTCATTTTCACAAGAAAGAATTAAAAATTAACAGCTTTCACAGGCATCTAGTTCAATGTCTTTCAAGTTCTCTTGCAGTGTGAAAAGTAGCTCCCCTGCAGGATTAAATGAAACCAAGAGTATTTCACATGTGGCATGTTAAAGAAGAATCTTATCGCAAATCTGTTATTTTCAAATCTAAATTGAAGTAAAAGTCAAACCAATAAATTATCTTTTGCAATTTCTGACAGAAAGTAATTAGAGCTTCAGGAAAATAGGTCTCAGAATATTGTGCAGAGATGAGTGCTTTTGGACAGAGATACAAAATAACAAAAACATTGTTTCGGTTTTTTTTTAAACACACAGATACATAGGGTTATAGTCTTATCTGTTTGGTTTTTGTTTTTTTTTTTCCCTCCCACAATGAAAAGATTAGAGATATAATCAATGGTGTCATTTCCACTGATGCATGGAACTTTCAAAGCATAAGACTGAATGAAAAAAGCAGATTGTCTATATTTGATCTATTGTTGGAGTGATAGACTGCCTATAACCAAAACAAGAGGAAGAGTAACTGAGAAATGTGTCATTTTTGCTAATGCTGTGAAAAACAAAAAAAAAGTATTTGAAAACTCCATATATTTTAATCACACTGTAGAAGAGATTTTTTAATTAATAATTTTTAGACCTAGAGAAGTACATTGAAACAAATAAAAGTAACCTCAAATTTATAAGATTCCACAGCAGAAAAGACTTGGCAGGATACTCAAAATTTTCAGTTGTTTTCTAGAACAGTGTACTCAATCAAATGCACTTTCACTAGTTACGTTGACCTTTTCCTTCCTTTCCCTAAGTATCATCTTGCTTTATCCCCCCTGGAGCTTGCATAGCCAAGACTCTTTGAAATGGCAGTGATTCTGCATGCCCTTGTGCCCCCCAAAATCTCACAAAGATGAACACCCCAAACCAAAATCCTGCAGCTCCTGTGCTAAGGGAGCTTGGGCACTCTCTCACGCTCCCAATGCTCCCAGAGCTCTCACTTAGGAGCATTGGGAGGAAGAACCCTTCCTGGTAAAGAAGAATAGGTGGGTTTGAACAAATTGCTTTAAATTTGAAGCCCAGCATAGCTGTGGGGGTAAGAGCGATGTCCTGGCTCCTTGGGCTGACACCTGCCTCCCAGGGCAGTGGCTGTTCCTGCTTATGGAGCTGATCCTGAGAATCTCCAGGTGTGGGCACAGCCGCAGCCACGAGGCCCCGCGCAGGGACAGCGATTCAGAGCCCTGCTGCTCCCAGGGCTGCTGGCCCTGGCCATCTGCGGGAGAGCAGCAGATGCCATCCTGAGCAGCACGGGCACAGCAGGACCTGTGCTGCTGCCTGCTCACCTTCAGACATCTGTCACTTCCTCCGCAGGACCCAGCGTCCTCGTCCCGGCATGGGCAGCCCAGACACACGGCTGCTTTCCCACCGAGCCGGTAGGAATACTCATGAAGTCAGATGTTGGTCACTTGGAGTTTGTGTAGTTGAACCTAAATGAAAAATTAGTGCTCAGCTCTCTGGTGTATACCTATTATTTGATGGAAAGAGGCACCTTTGCACTTTTCCCTTCAATTTATGTTTATTTAAAGAAAAATTAAAAAGTGGAGTCACTGCTCTGCTTACAATTTTTTTTCTTTTCTTTTTGCAGGACTTTTGTCCTCTCTATTCAGGTGACTTATGTTTTTTTTTTTCTTCCACAACAGTTATTGAAGAGTTATGCTTTCAGTGTGAATGGAGTGTCTGATGTAATTACAGGACTCACAGATTAGCATTTTACTACATTAACTGTGCCTCTTATGCAGCCTTTCCTAGACTTCAGTAAGCACTGTGGGCTTGGGACCTGAATTCATGTGATACTGAGAGATCAGTTCATAATGATGAGTGGTAGAAAACGACAGACAACCCATTTAAGACATCTCTGGGATCAGGTGTGCACTCACCCTAAACCAGAATATATGAGTTTACTTTGGAACTTCAGCAGTGAGTGGTGGTGTGGTGTAATCTTCTTCTGGAGACTGAGTATGCTGGTTTGAGTCTCTTCCTGTGGTGCTGCTGAGCCTGACCTCTTTCCATAAAGTATTTCGAGTTGGGTTCCTCAAACCAGTGGTTTCCAGAGAGCAATTCCATGGGCTTATCAAAGGAACCTGCAAAAGAACGGTGTGGAGGAATAACATAGTCAGAGGTAAGGAAATGAGAGGTCTCAGGGGATATTTAAAGGAAGTTCTTGGGTAAGCGTAGGAGCAGGACACCAGGGAAGCAATCAGCAGAATAGCTTTGGCCAGATGAGAGAGGGAAATGCAAAAAAAGAGACAAACCAGGGTGGAAGAGAAGAAGCAACAGAGAATAATACATAACATGTCTTTCTCCTTGACACCAGGTTTTGCCTGAATAGAAGTTCAGTAATCTCCATAAATAAGCCTAAAAGTTTTGAACTCAACACTCATAACCAAGAGCTCTTGCAGAGTTTGTGGTTCTGCTGTCTCTGCCTTTTCAATGAGGAACTTGATCTGGAAAAGTGATAGCCCAGCAAGGAGACTTAAATTTTGCTGCTTTTCTATTACTCTTTTTCAAAAACACACAACTACTGCTCAGCATCTTCTATGTCCCTAATGTAGTGATGCTTATAGATTTTAGCAAACCTACTTTGCTATAAATGCATGTAGTGGTAGATCATCTTAAATTTACTTTTGACAAGTCAGAATTAGTGTATTGCAATTGTAATTTTGCACTGGATGGCATCAATCATATCTGATTTATAACTGAAGTGGTGATGTCAGAAACTTAAGGAGTATTATATAGGCTTAGCAATATAATGAAATTTCAGTATAAAATTGTTACTCAAAATTGTCTTAAATGGAAGGAAGGGAGAGTTTTAGCTATATTCACTGGTGACATTCAAGTTTGATGATTTAATTTTATTATGTGTTTTGTTTTAATCATTGTGTCTATTCATATCAATGCAGGGTGAAAACTTTCTGTGTGACCATTGGGAGCATGGCTTTTATGGAGTTTATTGTCCTCTGCATTTCCTTAAAATAGCCACCTACTAACAGCTGAAGAGAGTTTGAACTGTTCAGTTTAACTAAAAAAGTCTGCATAATATTTTAGCAGCTTGTTAACAGGCCTGCAGACAGGTACTAATTACACCCCAATTTACAATACATCAGTTTAGCACTATTGATCTGTTAAGAAAAAAATGAAAGTAAACTGGGCAAAAGCCAGTCTTGTTGCTGAAGGAATGATGTATTGATTCCATCTGACAGTGCTTTGTCTACAGATCAATGCAGATGTGTGGTATAGACCAGAAGAATGAGACAGGGTCATCAAAGGTCAGCAAAAGAACAGGGTGTCCCAGATTATTGGAGACAATGAAATGAACATATCATAAAGTAGACCTGATTGGCATTTGTAAAGGAATCCACCAGTAACAGGTTTTCTCATGTCAGAGAGGAAGAACTCTATTTTACTCTATTTTACAATTAGCTTTAGTTCCTCTCTTAAGAGGTTTGAGGGGGATTCAGTGTCTTCTCAGCAACGTGCTGATTGCAAAAAGTCCTGCAAGTTTGAAGTAATTAACTGCTTACAGCTCTTCATGTTTGTAAAAAGTGGAAGCTACACTTCTGAGAGATGTTACTCTTTGTCCAACATAATAGAATATTTTAAAATTCAAATATACAAAAATTCTTAATCTCTTAAAATCTTCAGCCCCTTATTTCGATGGTTGTAATTTCTATTTTACAGTGCACAGAGGTTCTCATTCTGTTACGTTTCAGCTTTGCACACTGAAGAAGTAAGTAGGTATGTTCTGGTTTAATTCGACAACAGCCCTGAAGTGTACTTGTACCACAGTGTGTTATTCATTCACGGATTTCTTGTGTCCTCAGTGTCCTCTGAGATGAAGGGCTTTATATTTTAAATAAGGAGAAACACTACTATAATATGATTAATCCCTTACAGCTTTCATGCCTTCTAAATCCTTCCTCGTTCTGCTTTAGAAATTTAACTTTTATGATGAGGGAGATGTCTGTTCCACACAAGTATTATAATTTAGGACTTAATCCCAAAAATTAATGTTTAATCTGCACTGCTGCCTTGTTTTAAGAGCTGCTGAATAGGTGTCATTCAAAAAAATTGCTTCCAGAGCTTTCTAATCCACATTTTTGCATCACTGCTATGATTTCCTTAGGTTTTACCATATTTTGTAGCTAATTGCCTAACACTGGATGATAAAAGGTTGAGGGTGCATGTTCTTCTAACATAATCACAGAGGAACAATTCACCACAGCGCCACTTTGACCTCCCCTCTAAGGAATCAGATTTAGCACAGTTTAGAGTTATAGATGCGTAGTCACTGTATCTCTTCAAAGCATATCAGCTGGTTTGGTTCTGAGTGGCTTTGCAGCAAGGGAAACGATACCTGCATCTTTTACCTCAATCCCTCTTTTCTGCCTTTTGGGACAAGATAGGTTTTATGGAACATGTTCTACACCACCATTTAGTACAACTGCTTTTAAGAATAAAATTTTTCATAATGTGAATTATTCACAGTAGAATACCCTGGGGACTTCAGGTCTTTAAGGCGGTCAGGTGTGGTGTGTCAAGACAGTGTAAAGATAATTTTAAGTTTTAATGGAAAATGCTTCTTGGGATAGTGCTAGGTAACAACAGTGACAATCTATTTAAATTAAAAATTGCTTAATATAATGCACATATTTCTAGAAAAAAAAAAAATCCCTGTTCCTAGAATGTGTTCTACCTCTGCCTTAAAGAAATAGATACAGAATAAATAGGTCAGTTCTTCAAAGAGACATTACATTAGTTTTGTGTTGAGTTTTTCAGCCTGGTCATAATTGGAAAATCAGTTCTTACTCTTTAAAAGTCCTGCAGAGTTTTCAGGAAAGAAGACAAGGATGTTGAAATCACTGCTTTGACCATCAGTCAGTTTTGAAGTTCACTGCCTATGAAAAGTCAGGTGTGGGGCGTAGTCTTTGTTTTAGTGATGTACTCTATTTGCCTTTGGAATAAACAGAGAATTTCAGTTTTTTGGTATGATTAATCCTTTGTCATTTGTACGCACAGTGTTCATCACAATTTGTCCAAGCGTACACGGTAGGCTAGAAATACCATTATTTTTTCTCTTTTATGAACATTACCTTATTAACCATGTTGGAAATATCCCAAATAATGCATTCATTAGAGGTACACACTGTCTGAAATGATCATTCCAAAATCTGTCTCCCCAGGAGTTTGGATTTATACATACTGAGTTAAATGATTAGTGAAACTGTGGCACATTAAGTGTTCAGTATTGCAAGTTACTAGGAAGTTTTCATAATAATTAAGATTTTGATTTAAAACATCACAGTCAAAATTTCTGTTTTTCCATTTGTAATTTCCTCTTTCATTTCGTTCCAGCCATGAATGACATTAACTAAATTCCATTTTGCAAAGTGCTGACCCTCCTAAAAATCACTGTCTTAGGAGTTCATTGTCTCACTCGATTCACAGGGAGACTTGATTATGTTCAGGTTTTAATCTGCTGAGATAAAGGAAAGTTGACTAAATAGCACAAAAATGGGAATGCTGCATTTTTAATTTTGTTTATGAGGGAGAACTAAAAAAAATCTGATCTGTGCTATATAACATAACAGACAGCTATTTAAAATAATACTTTTGTCTCTTCCTGTGAGGTGAAAGCACTTCTGGAGATTTTTGCCTTTAAGATTCATAGCAATATTTCTAAGACTGTAAGAGAAAGATAGAAGAGGGTCTTGACTTCACTGTGAATGTGCACTGGAGGTGCTAAGAGATAAATGTTGGATGGACATGACCTAGTGACACACTCTGACACAGCTTTGAGCCTCATGGCACACTGATATTTCTGTAGGTCTTGAACTTCTATGCACCTGTGAAGGTTTCTGAGAGCTTCTGAGAACTCGAATTCAAAATATCAGATTTCCCTAAGGAGTTACTTTCATATGGAAAGCATGAGTGGACCAAAGCTAACTCATGCGAGCTTCAGGAAACAGAACATATTTCCAAATAATTTCATAGTCCTTGCTAGGAGGGTTTCTTATTGATAAATATTAGCATTACTGTTCTATCAGCTTGGTAATCTGCAGAATTAATTGTCCTTTTGAGAGGATGGAAATTAGACAATGTGGGAACAGTTACTCTAAACAGTGTCCTGCTGAAACTGTAAGCTGGTAAGCAAATTCCCAAGCCCTCATATTATCCTGATGCAATTTATCAGCTTATATGATAAATGTTACAAGGAAAAAAAAAAGATTCTTGTGGCTTTACTCTGGCTATTGCTGTTACTCCCTCAGGGTATATTGTCAAGTGGTTTGGGTAGAAAAAGACATTTAGGAATGGTACATCCCTTAAGTGTAAACGAAGAAGAATACCTTACATCGTCTACAGCTGGCTGAGAATAATTTACTTTAATAATGACAAATTAGTCAAACCTTGTAAATCATTAACAAGCAATTAACTTTCTTTCTAGAGTTTCAGCAGACGGAGCTGTTCTTATCACTGTAACTGCTTAGGAACTTTATCTGCCTCCCAAAGCAGCTGACTCTGTTAGATGGCAGAATGTGATAAAGGGCTTTGGTATGTCACAGGTGTCTTGGGAAAGGAGGCTGATGCAAGAATTGGCTTTTTCACCTGCTGCTGAGAGACTCCAGAACTGTTGCTGAAGTCTCTCTCAAATGCAAGTCTGTTGGTACAAGTTAATTTGTGCAGCTTCAGTGGGAGCTGCACAATCGATGCAGAGAATTTGGCCAGTACAGTGCATTTCCAGGCAGGGAGGGCAACTACACCTTTTACTTCATTTTATAGCAGTCTAAAAAGCATCTGCAGCAGACAGGCTACTAATATAGTATGACATTTTTACATACAGACCTGGACTAAGGTTTATCTTGCATAAGAGAAAATAGCAGTGTTGATAAAAAGTTTTCACAGCTTCTTACCTAAAAGCAAGCTGCTACATCTCCCTTAGTTGGGTGAGTTGTAAAGGTGCTAGTTAGCAGTGCAAAGTATTCAAACATTTATTTAGATGTGTCATGAGGATGTATTTAGTGACTTAGATCTCGACTCCTCTAATTCATGGTTTATGCAATCTTATGTATCAAAATGCTATACCTTATTTTGCTATACCTTATTTTGCAAAATGTTACATTTAAAAGAAGCTACCATTACAAGTTAATTACTGACTTGTAAGTAAAATGAATGTGTGCGATGAAAAATTAGTTTGTTTAAGGAATTATATGTCTCTTTATTTAGCTATTTAATGAAGAAAATCTTTAAAACCAGCAGTAGATACAGGTGAATCTTTTCCAAATTAAGCTTTCCAAGACAGAGCTGAAATAGATCTCTTTAGTGGAAGCCAAGGATCAGCTAAGCTTATTTCTGCATGGAGAATTACTATATGCTGTGTCTTGTATTAAAATGTGTGTTTTGTTATAACTTCTTAATTAGTTTGCCCTTCCTATGAGAGACTCCCACTACAGTATTAAGGAAATATTATCAATCTTGGCATAATTTCTAACTTCTGCCACGGTCTTCAAAATCCCTACAACGCAAATTAAATTAAGTACACCTTTCCCAGAGAACATACATAACCTTTCTGAGGTGTAAGACAAACAGACATCATTGTTTTCTGTTTTATCTCATCTGGGATGTTTAATCCAGCCCAGGTCTAAGGAGTCAAGCCTCCACTGTGCCTAACAACCACCTCGGAACAATTTCTCTGGAGAAAATAAATGGGTTTCTTGTCAGGGCCATTGTAACAGAAGAGCTGGGGGCATTGATACTGAAGGGGTCATTTTTTTCCTGTTGTGCACTAATTTGAGGGTGACATGTTGTAAATATTGCAGTTTCATAAGTTGCATGAGACATCACTTTGTCTTTTCCTTTCTAGATATTTTCTAAATGTGTCATCATCAGTCATGTATAAAGCACATAATCTTTTATCATCACTATGCACATTCTGACACTCTGGTGATTTAGGCTTAATACCATCCCTATTACTCTGTAAATGAAAATCCCATATTGTATTAGACACACAGTATCTTGTTTTCCTACCTCATCATTTCCACTGTTTCTCTTCTCCATCATCCAGTGCTGCTTGTTTCTGTGTACTGAGGCTTGTTGGTCAGCCGTTTCAAGGAGTAATTTAGGATGTTAATTTAACTGAAACAAAACATCAATGAAAGTATTTCATGGTCAAAAGTAAGAGTTAGGCCAGTGGTTTTCCCACAGAGGAGAGTTGTGAGTGGTGACTATTCTCTAGAGAAGTCAGTGAGAAGGAGTTAAACAATTGGACAGCCTTTACAGAGTCAGATCCTCAGGGTATTCCTCCAGCAAAGTAACCATTGAAATACCAGCCCCTGAGGCTGAGGTCTTGCATGTGTATGTAGCTTTATGCACTGTGAGTGTTCCTATTGACTTCGGTGGGATTGCTGACAATGAATATAGTTACACACCTGCATAAATCTTTGGGACATGCAGGTCTGTAGAGTTTTCCCTATTTATGACCATTTCAAAGCTTATTTTGGAGAAGCTTATCTTTATCCTCCTTGTCTGTGGGTTCAGAACAAAGCAGGTGCACAGCCATTTCTGTTTCCAATTTCAGCAGTTGTTTTCTGTTGGGTTAGTTGGTTATTTTTTTTTAATAGTTAAGAGAATATTTATTTTGCAGATGTAGGTGTATCAATTAATGTGTGATTTTAGCCTTCACAGGAAAAACAGGCAGCCCCTAATGGTTTAACTGGCATTTTGAGGGAGAAAAAATGAATGTCATATAGTTACAGAGTTTGGATTTAAAAATATACAGTTACACCCCAGTATACAATCACACACAGGCACACATGCCCACATGTACAATATTTATATAATTTCTGTGGGGAATTGGGAGGGTTTTTTTAATGTATTGATTTTTACCTTTTCCCACATTTACTAAATGGGCTAAGCAAATACAAGTAAAATGTCACTTACCAATTCTCCTATGTTCTTTTCAAACTTTGGATGGAATAAGGTCACTGTACAGCCATTTTAGGCAGAAGAGTTTTTTGAGAATGCAAGTGTGAATTACCATAAAAGTGTCTTTGCCTAAATACTAAAGGTGACTTTTAACTGAAAAACTATAAAGTACTTTGCTTCAATACTAAAGATAGCTTTTAATTGAAAAGTGTAAGTGAACCTACAAAGCAAGGTTAACGCTTAGTGGTATAATTTTATACATGCACTTTGGCAGTCACAATGGCTTTGATTCAACCTTGACTTCCTACAAGATCATAAAAAGGCACAGAATAATTTGTTATAAAAGAAATGAGAAGTGGAGTACAAATATGAGTCGCATAACAAATTCTGAAGATGAAATGGTAACGTGCAAAGGAAATGTAGCATTTTATGCCGGTGCCATAATTCTCAGACAACATTACAAAGAAAGAAGTATGGCCTGCAATTTGACCTTCCTCCTCCTCCTCCTCCCCACTTCAGCTCCATAATGATGTTTAGAACTTTATAGCTCATTTAAAAAAGGTTTTAAGGGAACACAGTGTCCTGTTCCCTTCTACAGGATACTGAATTCCTAATCACCTTAAATTCTGTCCATAGCCGGGCTGCTTCTTGCCAAGGACGCCGCTAAGCAATTACTATTTTCATCCTCACATTGAGAGGAGCCCCACATAATTTGTTTTTTGGGTAATCTTACATCCCATGCAGCTTAAGATGACTGCTCACATCCAGTCTTGCCCCTTTTCATTTCTGCACACAGACACTGAAACACTGGAAAGATTTAGTGAGTGCAAATAAGACCTAATGGTCCGGTGAACACAGCAGAAGATACTGCCCCTGTAAAAGGCTTGCTGAAGGCCTTTCACAGACTTTCATTCACCAGCTGCAGTAACTACTGCTTTGTTCTTGCTTGATATTACACTGCCAAGGAACACATAAAATCTGCAGGATCAGGACAGTTTTTGAATGACCAAAAAAAGGGAGGATGCCATCTGAAGAGTATAACATCTACATGGGTTATGGAATTACTGAGTAGGACTTAGCATAATCAGGTCTGTATCTCAGTTACCCCAAGGTGTTGGTTTTTTTGGAGGTGTGTCTTTAATTTGTCAAGTTCTTGAGAAAAGCTTTTTACTAAAGTAGGTCTAGAGGATCTTTGCCTCAGCTGAAAGATACTATAACCTTTCTTTCTGAAGACCAGAAATTATTTGCTAATTGTGAGAAAAATCTGTATTGGTTTTGTGTGTGTGCCTGTGTCTGAGAGTAGGCCACTAGCTATTTCTCAGCAGCATTATGTGCTGAATAATCTCTTGGGAAGACAAGAATGAAAAAAGTGTGAGTAAAAGCCAAAAAAAAGGAGTACGAAAACCCCCAGCCATCCTGTGGTGACATACAACTGGCAGACTGCATGTTTTCATGGCTTGTTCATTCTCTTGTAAAGGACTGTGAGGGAGGATGTAATATATAATATATTTTGGTAATAGCCTAAGCTGGAGACAAATTCATCTGTTACGTGCACTCTATGTGCTTATAAAATTTATTGTGATTTTTTGGTTCTTACATCTAAGGAAAATTTTAGCTTGTGGCCTAGAAATTTAAGCTGTTTCCACATTTCTTTGGGAAAAAATAGAAGGTAAGTGTTTCTCAAGAATATGTAATGTACACACCGTATTATGTGTTTCTGTAGCAGTGGGATATGTTACTTACTAATTAATTTAAGAATTTGGCCTAAAATGGTACACAGTTCTGCCTTTTTAAGAGCTTTAACTTTTTGGTTAATTGTAACAATGACTTTCATTTGTCGTTGAGCTTTTTTAACGTTTGATGTGGAAAGTCGTATATGTGTATGTGCATATGGGTTTCACTTTTGTTTTAACTGTGTTTCACTCCAGGAAGAGAAGTGGTTGCTCTTGACAAACGGCTTTGTCTGTCCAGAGTTGTGGTGGTTATAAAGTTGTGACAGTTTCACTCTTGCAATCTGACTGATACTGCCACAATGAAGTGCTTTCAGAAAATAATGAGTGAGCAGCAGTGCTTTAGTAAACAACAGTGACTCAATAACTCTGCAAAAATTTAGGAGGATATAAACATGGGAAAGAATTGCTGGATGACTGCTGTGGACTTTTTACACAGGGAAAAACCTATTCCCACATGTCCCCAAATAGGTATTAAAACCAATGTACCTCTTCTTTGACATCTGTTAGAACAGAATGAGTCCATTTGAAATCCCCCAAACACTCGCATAGTGACAAAGTATAGTAAATGAAGCAAAATAGTTTGGGGAAATGAGGATGTGTAAACAAGCCAGTCAGATGTCATTTACTTTCTTGGATCACACTAGCATTTTTGGCAGGTCTGGCTGTATTAAGTCTTTGTGCACAAAGCTGTATTTACTGCACTGAATGTAGATTTTCTGCCTTAAAGGACAAGGCTATTTGAATGATGTCTGGTTTAGAGCTGGTTCTCCTAGATTTGGTTTTTTTTTTATTATTTTAATAGAAAGTGCAACCAGTGAGGTTCCTTACTGTTGTCACTAGAGACTAGTGGAGGCCTTTCATGTATGCTCTAAAAATTGTTGTTGTCCTCCGTTAGCACACACCAGCTTGCTGCATGTGTGTCAGGAGCTCATCACATGCATTTTGGCTTTGGATGCTTAGGAATGATGTTTATATTGTTTTTTGTCCATACACCTTTTGACTGCAGTGTAGCTGAAAGTGTCAGACAAATTACAAATAAGAACACACGCAGCACTGTTTAGTAAACTCTTATCTGTTTGCAGCAATTGAGGACCTTTCTTTATCTTTAGAATATTGATTCCTTATGCAATAGCACTCCTCTTTGTTTTGAAGGAAATGGTGGGGAAAGAGCTTGAGTGGATGGTAGATCTATTTTATCTTTTCACGCTACGTTTTTTGCCCATGTTGTAGTTTATATTTTGGGGGACATTGGCCAGGAAACAAGTCAGATATTGGGGCATTTACAAGTTTGTTTGTCTTCTAAAGGAATTAAAGTGTCACTCAGCAGAACCTGTGATTTACTTGTTGTTGACTGTCCGTAACTCACAGTGGAGCTGAGAGTCAATCAATATAATGTAATTTACCTCTGACTTGAGTGCAAAAGAGAGTTTCACCAAATTTTGTGAATGTTTTTCTTCTTTAATCCCTTCCCTCTCATAGATTAACACAACATAAATTAAAGTGCATTAGGGGAGGATACAGACAATGTTTATATATAGAACTCTTCCCCAAAATTATATCTAATACTTTGTGGGTTTAAGGAAAGTGTCTTCATATTGGTGATTTCATGTATATTTATAGTTGTTAACAATGTTTTCAGCATGCTTTGAACTTTTCTGAGGGCACACCATTTTTTGAACTGATAGACACTTCTTGGTAGCTCTAAATGTGCTTTTTTAACAATGGAGGATGGAGGAAGCAGCATCCAAATCCAGCTCTGTCTGATACCATTCTCCTCTGCACTATCTGCTCCAAGGAACTGCTAGTTTTGTTTCTTGTAGTCATTACTGATGTACTGTATGTGTGCATGCAAACTTAAAATAAACAAACAAAACCCCAAGCACAGAAACAGTAAGTTTTATATTTAAAATTTGTGTAAGAGTTCCTCTCACCTAAATTTTCTCCCCTCATTCGCATTTTAATTTTTTAAAATCTAACACGTGACCCAAAAATTTTGCAAGCATGGAAAAGAAGGGTATAACAGTAAAGCAAAAAATTATCTTACAGATGCCCCTATCATACAGAATCATTCCCTCTATAAGGAATGATTCAAGTATATGTTTTCTTTAGCATTCTGAACTTTGATTTTAACTCAGGACTTGACAGAACCACCACGTTAAATTGTATTTTACTCATTATTTCCATTGAAATAATAGTGCTGCTTGTAAGGAAAACATTTCGGAACATGGCTAAAAGCTGAGGATTCAGACTGCTTGGTACATTTAAAGGATATTGGAGACAAACAGTAGAGAAGGTAGAACAGGAGGGTGGGCTTAGGCTCTGGGGATGGCTCTGCCACTCACATGATGTACAACCATGGACATGTGATTTAGTCTTTTACTGAGTTTAAATTTCTTATACAAAAAAGCAGTAATAGTCAACTCAGAGATGTTAGTTTAAGTTACCTGGGCTTTGCTGTGAAGAGGATACTGGTAATGATATCAACATTAATGTTAATTACTAATCTTACTAGCTGACAGTTTTACCAATTCCTGTTCAAAAATGGACTGTGTTTTGACTTAACCAGTTTACTTTGGAATATTGCTTAAGGATAAATCAAACAATCCAGTATGAGAGTTCTCATCATTTGGGTGATTTCCTTTGCATAAATCTGTGCTGATTTGCATACGAGCTACGAGAACAGACTAGTGTTAAGATAGTCTTTTAGGGTTTCAGGATGAAATACAACTGTGGATTTTAGAGTATTTCAAAACAGAATTTTTTTAAATGGTTCTTTAAAAGCATAATAACTTTGCCAAAAGGATGTTTGGTTCTAAGGCATGGCACAGTGGGAAGCTGGGAGATCCTTGAAAAATCCAGCCCTTTGGAGTGTTGTAATCAGTGAGAACGGAGTACAGTAACAGATGATGTCTGCAGGCTCTTACTGATAAGTGTTTTAGAGAGACAAATTTTATACAGACTATGCATATGTTATAATTACTGAAATACATATAATAAGAAAAATAATGTACTGACTAGGAAGTTTGTCTATGTAGGCTCATGGTATGCTCTGCAAATGGACTTAAAAATGGTATTTTTACCCCCCAGTTGGGAGCTGGTCTTTCTACAGTTCAGATTTGGAGCAGAAAATTGGGTATTTTATTCATCTGGCAAAGGTATATTGGATATTGTAAAATATGTGTGTATTTTTGTTTTAATTCTCTTTAATGGTAGGTCTGTAACTTCTATTAAAATTGTGGTTTAATCACATGTCTATCACAGCTCAGTGAGAAGCCTCATAAAACCCCTTTGCTGGTACCTTTTAACACTAACAGCTTTGCAACTTCTTTTTTTTTTTTGTTGTATTAAATTTCAAATGCATATACCCTGTGGTTACAAGTGTTTAGCACAGCATCCATGTGCTTAGCTTGCAACATTTCAATTTATTTATATCAAGTCATTGCTGTAAAAAAAATGGTGAGATTTTGTATTCCACTGTCTAGCTAGACTCTTGGACAAGAAAAGTAAGACTGCTGGTAATCTAGAAATAATTCAATATTAAAAGGATGCTGTCAGTTTCCTTGAGACAGTGGTGTCACTAAGTTGAATTGAAGATGGTTTATTTTGCTTTGTCTGTTGTCTTCACCCTTGTATTGAAAAGAGTTTTAGGAAAATAGGATTGAGACCCACATTCTGATCAATAAATCTATTCTCCAGCTATTCTGGACATGACATCATATCATCTCTTTCACAGAGTTGTTAAATGAGGTCCATCTGAAAATCTGTTTTGTGCCTCCCCTATGCTTGTTATAAAGTCGTTTGCAGATCTGGTAGCTGTATTAGTAAGGGGCTTTCTAGTTCTCTAACATAAAGTTATTTATGGGCAACCTGTGGCTTTTATTCCCCCTTGATATAAGTCCTAGTTTAAGTTGCTTTTTTTCTTCCCTATTTTTATTTTTACATGCCTAGTTATAGATTATGTATTAGAAAAAACCACAACATTCCAAATTATGTCTTAAAAACCACCTCATATAGTGAAGCAAGAGCTATAGTTAATTTAAATGCAGGAGAAAAATGCCCACCATTTTCACGTCCTTATTACATTTCTGAAGACTTTTATCAAAAGAACTGTAGAATATTCCTGTTCCATTCGGCTGAAAGGAAATCCTGCTGCAGAGCACAGTGTTGCTGGAAGGAGTTGAGCTGAACTCAGCTTGAGTCTGATTCTGTCTCTGGAAAACTTCCATTAGCTTCAGCGAAGCAGTATGAAGCATCATGTTATTAGATAAGTCTATAATGATAAGAGAAGCCAATATTTTGGCTAGGTGCTGTGGCTCACGCAGTGATAGGAGCAGAGGAGGCAACAAACACTTGCCTCGTGTGGTTGACCCTGCATTTAGCACAGAAGGGACAGACTCAGAGGAACAGGTGGTGGTGGATATATTTCTTCTGCATTTATAGCTGTTATGGAAGAGAAAATGGATAGAAGTACCATGAGATTGAGACATACAAAAGACTTAAGTGCCACTCAATTGCCTTAAGGCATCCCCATTAAACATAATTACCCTACTTACTAAGCACCAATCGTAGCTATTAAGTATCATCGGGTTTAAATTAGTTCCCTGGGAGACATCCCGTTTAAGCAGATTTCCCAGTTAAGCACAGGAAACTTCTTTTTTAATCAGTCTTTCCTCTTCTTCTCCTCCTCTTCACTTTACCTGCTGTAGAGGTGGCTGTTTCATAGCTGTCCAAACAAAAGAACTCCCAATGTGTGTTTTAGGGGCACTAAGGAATATAGAACTTCCGATGTAAAGTGCGGAGGGATCGATTCCTTCTGCACTCAGAGGATGCTGCTGTGGGAATGTCTGGAAGTGTTCAGGCTGGCCTTGTTCCTCCACATCCATTTCTCCTCCATTCATTCTCTTCTTGCCTTAAAGATTCTTTGGGATGTCAGTGTCCACACAGAATGCTTGTTCCTTTGAAGTAGCCATGGGTTGTTATGACATATATTCTGCTAGAAGTTCATCAGACGTGGTTGTTCTGATTTGTCTGTCCTCATGTAAGTCAGCTCTTCAGCAGGGAATCACAGCATAACTGAGGCTTTAGAGACCTTCAGAGCTCTCTAGTCCAGTCTGCTGCTCACAGCAGGACTAAATAGGTCTAGTTACTCAGGGATATGACTAGCTGAATCTTGAAGCCCTCAAAATACTTCTATAACTGCTCTATCTTCTTGTTTCTCTTCTGATCAATGTTTTTTGAAACACTGTGTTTCTTTCTCTTGGTTGTTTCTACTAATAGAGATGTGGGAGGGTTTCTTTTATTTTCCAGTTGAGGGAAATCACTCTTTTTAAAATATTTTCAATATTTTTGTTAAGCTTTCTTACATTCTTTTCCATTTTTTCTTCTTTAACATCATGCTTTAAAAGTCTTCTACAGTGTCTAATAAATCTGTTTGTGTCTTAGAGCAACACAGAATCTGGAGGGGTTTGTCTGCCAAAGTGTTATTGTCTAAGTAGTGGTTTGCTGCAATTGTAGATTTCCCTCTTCGACTCCTCCTTGTGGATGCACAACAGTTTAAGCAGCAAATCTCAAAGGAGTCCTTTAATTTAAAGAGCTTATTTTCAGTGGAAACTGTTTTATATGCCAATTTTTCCACTGTATATAATGAAAATGGAAGAAAAACAGTGGCTATTTTATGCCTGCCACGTTGGATATGTTACTGATTCAAATATGGATTAAACCTTTACCTGTTTAGTACCTATATTGCTTAAATGTTACATGGAAGTTGACTAGTATGACTGTCATTAAAGTTATAAGAAGATAACTGCATTCTAATTATGATGTGATTATGGTTTCTGAATGATTCACCATATATATGTGCCAGCACTTCTAGTTTACATACAGGAACAGATTTCAGGTGCAAGCTGCAAGTGAGAGCTGAGGAAAAAAAAAAGGGATGAGTTTCACAATTTGGAAAGCTTTCTGAAATGCTGCCATGCCCTGGGATATCTGGGGTATGTTCTGTCATGCGCCTGCAGCATTTTAGGACAACTGAAGAAGAAAATGTGAGATCCTATGACTGTAAGTAATATTGGTTTTGGAACAGTCTTGGGCAACAGCCATCCTTAACTGAGAACTAACAAAGTAAATTTAATAGTGAACAAAAGATAACATCCAAAGAAGAATCTGTAAATGGCAACATAGTCATAACTTTTCTTGAGGAGAACCCTGCCTCTCTAATTTACTGTTAAGTGGCAGGGGAAAATTTTTAATTTAAATTTTGTGTCAGGCTTTAAAAATATGCATGTAAAAGACAAAATACTGTCCTGGATTACAAACTAGGAAAAATAACCAAAAGTAGGAGATAAGAATAGAAATAAAAAATTATTTTTCATCACAATGACAAAATAAAAAATAAATTGTCTTGAGTTGCATACTAGTTTCAGCCATGTTTAACATATATATTAAAGAACTGGGAAGGAGGAAGAGGAGTGGGGCAAAATATTAATCTTGCAAAAGATTTAGGTGCTTGAAAGGTGAGAATGAATGATGAACTTTAAGAAAATATAACGGGATGAAAGGCATTTCTGTTGAACATCTATTGAAAGGATCCTACAATAAGTGTTTCCAAACTTCTTTTAAGATTTTTTAAAGTCTTTACAAATTTTCCAGAGTAGGTAAAGATATACACAGGGTAAATTTAGGTCTGCTGATATATAGTGGGTACACACAAAAATTCCAAAGTTAAGATCCTGTAAATAAATGGATTTTCTTTAAAGGAAATGTAGGACTTAGGGGGAAAAGGGAAGGTTGATACAGCTCTCTTGTTAGCAAGACAATGTTTTTAGTTACATTTAATGGGTAAGAAGGCTGGTCCTTGGACTGGCAGTTGTGAAGGTTCTGCTGGATGTTTGGAATGCCTTTTATCCCACACAAGGAGCTTGCCCCTTCTCCAAACACAGCCTTGCTCTCTAAAAAGATTCACTGGAACATACAGGACGTGCACTTGCTCAGCTACTGAACCTGCCTATTCTTCTTTCAGTTCTCACCTTCCTCACTCCCATTTTTGATATTTTTCCATTCCTGCACTGTCTTGTCCTCCTGTTGTCTCAATCACAGGGATAATACAGGTCAGAGTAGGGATGGGAGCACTTCCTAGCAGAGTTTTTCTGGCCCCAATTGCATGTCTGCCAGCTGTGTTCAAGTTACAAGGTGAAGGGATGAAACGAAGGGAGCACTGTAGCAGTTTGCACACTGCTTCCATCCTACCTATGATCTCCAGGGAGCATTGAATGCTGAGAAGAAGGGAGAAAGAAGGGGAAAAGAAAGAGAAAGGAAGAAAGGAATAAAGAGAATCCATATTTATTTAATATGTATTTCTCAGAAGGCTGGCAGGTCTGATTACAAGATGTACCATGTAGACCGACGGACTCAGTGTCTCAGGGGTTGTGACCTGGGTGCAGGGGAGCATCTTTTATACAGATGGAGAAAACTCAAGCATCTCAAATCCCTTAGTGGGGTGACAGTTGGCAAAGAATAAATTTTTAATTTTTCTCTGGATGTGTTTAGTCAAACATTTTTTTTTTCTTCCCATTTGTTCTGTGTCTTTAATGTTCTCTTTTCGGGTGCACTGATGACTAGAGAAGACAGGTTTTCAACTCTTTTTGGTTCAATGGAGATTACACTTTTCCTCCATACACAACAAAACATCATATCACATGTGGCCTAATATGCAGAACCTCCCTGTGTGTTGCTGCAGTACCACATAAGAGAACAAAGCACACATCAAAGCTCCTGTGCCCTGTTCTCCTTTGAACTTGTGTCCCTATTTTTAAAGGATTGTTCCTCTGTGTTTGGTACAACACTATTGTATTTCAGTTTAGTAAGAGGAAAATGGTGTGCCTTCTCTGGTAATTAAGTGCTGTTAGTCCACTGTGCATTATTTTGCTTAGTTAGGCAGCACCTTCCAGTGTTAACATCAGCACACATCAGTGTATGTTTGATTGGTTTTAGCTCACTGCTGTTCACTCCTGCAAAATGAGAACAAAAGTGAATAAATCCAATATACTTGTGCATATCTGTACATGCTGAAAAGCTTTTTATACTTACATCATCTATTCAACAATTTTCTAATTATTAGGAACAAAATAGTAATTACACCACTGTTTCCTTGGCCATGGGAACACCCCAGTTAAAAAGAGTGCTTTGGAGGATAACAGATGTTTTATCTCTTGGCCTCTGACTTCAAAGGAAAACAGTTATCTGGAAGGCACAAAAAAAGAGGCAGTAATCAATTGTTCTGTCATATTTTGTGAGCATGGTAATTGCTGACTCAGCTGCTTAATACAAAGCATCTCAGACTACCTATTTAGTCAGGCTTAAAATCTTATCAGTAGTGGCAAGAAGATTAAAATTAAATGCTAAAATTAATGTGTTTGTAACTTTTAATCTTGTTTTTTTTTTTTTTAAAGTTATTTTTACTGTTTATGACTTCTCAAAAGTAGAGACTGAATGCCTCTCACATTGAATTTCACAGTACTGGCTCATCATGTAGAAAGCTATTTGTTTACAGCAGAGGGTTTAATCAAATAGGTCATTACAGGTAGATAAGAAAACTAAATGTTGATGTAAAGCAAGGCTAAGGTTTTTTTCTCTTTATGTCAAGTTTTAGTAAGTGTTAAAACAGGTGTTTCCTTACCCCAAAAATCTACAACAGATTTCTATCTTTTCATTTGCTGTTATTTCTCTTTTTCCCCTGGAGATTTCTCAAGGGCAAAGTGGATATTATGATATATGAATGATTATATTAAATATGGAGAAATAATTTAATTCTCAGAAAGTAAAAGAGACAATCTGTAGTCTATGGTCAAAGGCCCTTGTGACATAAAGGTAAGATACAAAACATTGTGTGTTTCTTTAAACTGACCAGAAATCATATACAATTTAAAAACAATATACTCAGAGCCATTTATACAACTGAAACAGTTAAATATCAGAAAGAAAAAAATATTAATTTCAAGCTCCATTGGAAACTGCAAAAACAGTATTTGCTAAACCATACAAGAAAAAGATGGTATTTAAATATTTAATTTCAGTAATTTTTAAAACATTAAGAAAAAAATACTGGGAAGGTGATGTGTTAGGCTAATTGGAGATACTCTGTACAAACATACATGTTGATTCTTCATTCTTGTATAAACTGATCACCCCAGGGCAGCAGATGCTGTTCCCACTGTGTTCACATGTGAACCTAGACAAAACCACAATTGATTTTCTCCACTTTCACATTGTCACTAGCTCATTAAATCAGCCTTTTCAAGAGAGGTTGAAGATCATACCATCTTGAAGAGTCTACCTCTGCCTCCTTTGCTTCTCTTCTCTCCCAGTTCTCTCTCTGTTCTCCTTCCCCATTCTTCCTGACCTCTGTGCCATCTGCATGAACAGTGCAGTGTCCACTCTGAGCCCTTGGGGGTGCAGAACAGGAATGAAGTAGATCCAAACCTGGATCTCTGCCCTGTGCCTGCCTCTTCCTGAGCATGTCCACCCTTGTCCACAGGCAACAGCAAGTGGAGATGACAGCACTGCCAGAGCAGTCTGACCTCCTGGAAAAAACAGATGAACTTGCTCTGTGCAAGCAGGCTCTGGCCTAGGACCTGAGGTGATGGAGGGTGAGGCTGAGACCCATGTCACTGGAATTTTGGGTGCAGAGATTTTAATAGAGAGCAGAAGAGTAGTAAGGTTAGCCTGCAGTGAAGGTTGGAGCACAGAGTTATGTCATCAGGCATGGAAATGGGGCAGTGGGAAGGCAGAGTACATGAGCACTGAGCTGCCAGAGGCAATTAGGGTAACCTAAATTGATGGAAAATCGCTGAATTTTCATTTTAATTGAAACATATATAACTAAATGTATAATTTCTGAATGGGGAGCTTTCTTTGGAAAAGAACTAAATAGAAATATTTTTTTTACATATGTTTTAAATCAAGTCTTAGTGCTCTGTGTTGAGGAGACAGCTGGAGAGCATCAGCAGTCTTGCTTTAGGAAGAGCTCTGCTCTTTCATATACCTTCCTTGAGCACATAAAACAAACAGGTTTTTTTGCATGACCACATCTGATCAATGCTGCCAATCTAAGTCAGTCTTTCCAAACTCTTATTTTGAGATGACTGAATGGGTGGGTGTACTGTCAGGATTACTTGTATGACTATAGAGAGGTGCAGTGGAGAAATTATGCATATAGTATAGTACCATTTTTTAATGAGTGAATATTTAGTAATGTATTTTGGGAGAGGGCAGATGAAAATCTGCTCAGATTAAGCTTTGGTCATCTCCAAGTAGCCATAAAATTGAAATGTTAATCAAAAAAGTTATTAGCATTGCCAGTTGGATGTTGTGTGCATTTGGTACTCTAACTTCATTATCCGTCTACAGTAATTTTTAAACAAGCAGCCTCAGTCCAGCTGTCCTCTTTGAGTATGTCTGCATGACAAAGGCCTTAGTTAATGGTGGCAACATGATGTAAACTCTCCTAGGATTCCTGGCAAATACTCCAGGGTTGCTACTGAGTGCTAAAACTCACATAGTTTATCTTGACTGTAGAGTTGCCTGGGCCTGCTGGATAAGACTGATGTAAATACATGGGGTGGATCACACTCAGTTTTAATGTGTCTCTGTAGCTGTGCCCTGCAATTGCAGCTGGTATTTGACAGATTCTTTGTTTGTGCTGCTTTTTATTCTTTCTATATTTGGATTCAAGGCAGGAGACAGAAGTACATGTTTTTGGAATCAAATTTGGAAAGCACTTCTAACAGATGTTGATAATTGTATGGCACTTTTGGTAATGCTAGACATAAGGATGAACACAGCTGGTTGAACTGTATTTATTGAAAATAAAATGCTGTGAAAAGTTCTCATTTTAGTATAGTAATTAGGCTGGGGAAATGCAGAAGTATTTGAACAAAAAAAAACAATTGAAATTTTGTGTGTCAATTGTAAAATACTATTTTGGAGTTCAGAAATAGTCTAAATTGACTGCAAGTCATACTGCCACAGTTCATTGCTTTTATCTTTCCTGAATTTTTCACCCCTTTATCTCCAGTTAGATTGTTATTCCAAATGTATTTGGAGCACATAGGTGACCTTCAGTAACCCTCCCAAATGTATATACCTTCATCTTTGTATAAAATTAAACGTCGCCTGCTGTTTCAGTATTGTATCTCAAATTCAATGGATCCTTGTATGGATCCTGAGATCCTTGGATGTCTGCAATATTTATCCTTTGGAGTACAGTTTGAGTTGTTCACTGCTTTGCTTTTACTTTCAATGTATTTTCACTTTGAACCCATTAATTGTATTGTATTGAACACCTGTCCCGTTTCAGATCCCTGAGGTACCCAGCTCTTAACTTCTCTCTACTTGGAGAAGCAGCCATTAATTACCACTCTTTGTTTCCTCTCACTTAGCTAATTTTTAATCCACAACAAGAATTTACTTCTTACCCTGTGGTTATTTATTTTCCTTAATAGTTTCTTGTCAAGAATCTTATCACAGGCTTTTGTCAAGCCAAGTAAGTTATATCTACCAAATCTCCACCATTCTCCCTGTTTCATTAACAATGTCCAACAATTCAAATAAGGCAGGGGCAGTGTTTTCCATCAGGGAGGTCCAACTTTATCAATGTGTGTTTCTATGCTATCAGCTACTCTACAGCTAAATGAAGACAATATCTTTAGTTTCTTTTACGTAAAAGTCAACTTTAAGGTGCTTTACTTGGCCTTTTTTTTGGTAAATGTTTAAATAGTTATCTGTGGCAGCATCCTGTCTTTTTATTTAGATCCACTCTTTAACATTCATGAATCGCTACCTTCACAGTAGGGCAATCAAGTTGAAATCACAGCTTATTTTCCATTTTTCCTAATCTTCCTTGAAAATATTTTTGAAATGTTGTTTTAAAAGTACTTTAATTATTAAACGTATTTTAGGAATACCTAGAGGATAAAAATATGCCTGTTGCATAGTGAAAATTAATGTAAAGACATTTTGTAGGTTTTTTTGCAGTAATCATCAAATTTCCCATTAGCAGCATTGCAATGCCTGTGTTAGACTCCCAGGTAGTATTTCTGAATGCTTTAAATATGATTTGTACAATTGTATTTTAGTGAAGTAACACTTGAATATTTCTTCATTCCTCCTAGTCGTCAGTGAGGCTACTTCAGAGTTTTTGAAGTGCTTCAGAGTTGCAAGTATGGAAATATTTTAGATTTTCAAAGGTTGCCAGTGTTAGTAAAAAAAAAACAATGTTCAAAGGTCTTACTGAAGTTGTCGAAGAAATGTTGGTAGAAAAAAAAGTCTTAAAAGCTCCCTCTCTCTGTAACTACCATTGTATAGCTCTCTGTGAAGTGTTCAGTCACAGGTAAAAACTAGAAGCTCCCATTTCTATGTGAGATGGGCTTATTCCTTTCAGTATTGACTGTCACACGCTTTGAAATAATGCACTATTGTGCTTAGAAATTCCATAATAGGAGATTCTATGGTTGGGTACCAGCTTTATCTTCATTTCCCACCTCCCTTCCATCTGGGGAAGAATACTTTCTAATTACTTGTGTTTTCCAGATCACTCGTGGCCTTTGCTTCCATGCTGAGTGGAGATTACACTCTCCTATTAGCCCTTTTAAGGTCCAAGGAATGCCAGCCATGCCATGTGTGAGCAATCTGCAGGCACCATTAGCACTGCTTCAGTGCCTCTTGATAACACTCGCTAGGAAGTCAATTAAAGACGTCAGGGGGTGGGCTGGGCTGCTTCTTGTTACTAACAACTCTCATTAGGGGGTGGAGAATGGGGAGCTGGAACAGGTGATTTTTAGTATTTTAAATAAGAAATGAGAAAATACCCAGACTAGCTTTCTCCTTTCCCCCCCCATTCATTCTTTTCTCTTTCCTTCCCTTTCTCTATTTTTCCCCCTATATCTAAAAAGGTTTCTAAAATCTCTAGCAGATATGCCATTTTACAAAGTCTGAAAGCAGCAATAAGTACAAATCTCAACAGAAGAAATCTATACAAGCGATAAAGACAACAGAAATCAAATCAGTGTTTCAAAAGTTAAAGGAAGTCTTGGGCAGTAATTTTTCAGAGCATCCTCTGGTCACAGGCAGCTCTTCTAGTCATGATTTGGGCTGAATTGAGGACACCCTCCCTTTTATAGAAGTTTTTAGTACTGTGGAGGTCGACAAGCTTGAGAGCTTCTAAATATTTAGGAATATAAAGAACTGTAAAGAATTAAGCACAATGGGATGTGATTGCCCCAGTGTTCATGTAAAAGTCTCCAGCAGCTGTGAAAGAATATATTGCTGGGGAGGACACCAGTGAGGCTGGTGTGTGGCCTTGAGCAGACATGTTTTCAGTGGTGATGCTAAATACCTCTGACAGTTAAGTACTGAGGTGGAAGAATTGGTATTTCATAAAAGAAATGTAAAATACAGACTGAGGTACACAGAAGCTGTGGTAATTAAAAAATTTGAAACACAGTTCGTACTTCTGGATCTGTGTTAGAACCTGAGGGTGATTATTGTTACTCACCAATGAACCTCATTTTTTGACTATTGCAGAAAATATCAGGAAAACAGAAGTTTTTATTTTTCATAGCAAGAGATCCAGTTGGTGATTCTTTCTGCTGTTTGGGTTTGGCTTTTGTTTTTGGAGGGGGGTCCTCTCCCTCTCCCTCTCCCTCTCCTCCTATTTTCCATTGTTACTTTATAGATTTTCCAACAGTATGTGGTAGTATACAGTTCAGCTTTCCTTGTCAAAGGTTTTGCTTTGAGTAGACAGTAAAAATCTTAGTCTTGAACTGAGTCAGGATATACAGATATATCCACTCTAGTGGATATATCTGTGTATCCTATATCCTAGGATCCTATATCCTATATAGGATATATCCTATATCCTAGTCAGGATACAGGATATCCACTCTAGGAGCTGTCATTTTGATTGAGATTAATTCCAAACAGGCAATGGAAGGACTTCCAATGTTTTTGAATAAATGTTTTTCATCAGCATGGAAGTTGTATGACTCAAGTGTCTTTAGTTTTTATATGGAGAAAAAGTGGAAACAAAACTTTGAAATCCTCATTCAAGTGTTCCATTTTCATTATATGACCCACAAGGTGTTCAGTGATCCTTTTGAGATAACTTTATTAGATAAAAGCCACCATGTGTTTGCAAAGAGCAAGGTGCAGCACAACCCCAGCAAGGAAGCACTCTAGAAGAATGCACTATACAGTGTTTTAACAAAGAGAGATCTGATGTCTTTAAATGAGTGCCATACCATACCACTACACAGAACAAAACACTGTTTGTATCTGGCAGTTCCCTTGCTGCAAGTTAAAAAATAACCTGAAATGGTTAGTTGAAATTCTTCAAGCACTTGGAGCTCCCAGCAGCACATTACTTGTGTTAAAAGATCCCATCCTGTCCTGCTGCTGAGCACATCTCATCTCACCTCCCTCCAGCTTCATCCCACAGCAGCAGAAGGATGCAGTGAACAGAATGACTCAGGCAGCAAGAAAGAACTGTTTCTCTGTTTCCCTCTTTTTAATATTATTGTATCAGCTCTGAAACAAAATGGTTGCTTCTGTGTTCATAAAATTAATGTCAGAGTTTCTGCTTGTGAGGTTTGAATATGCACAGCCATGATTTCACAAATCTTGCATTCATATCAGTTATACCTATATATTTCTGCTGTCCAGTTGTCCCTCCATCTACAGCAACTGAAAACTGAGGTTTTAATACATTTTTTACTTTTTTTTTTTCTTTAACACCCTTTGTTGCTGATTTTTCAGTTTACACAGTGCTTATGTTGAGGAAAACCAGTAAATATAATATGTAATTTCTTCTTTTTTTTCTTTTTTTTTTTTCCTCTTCTCAGTGTACCATCCATCTTCTGGTTTATATTTATGGTATATAATTTATTTTTACTTAATAGAAGAGAATACAATGGAGAGGGGTTTCAGCATTAATTCTTATTATGCCAGTTACTTATTTTCAGAATTATTTATTTCCATCTTGCTGAGTGTTTGGGAGAAATGACTTAACTTATCTGCTAGTGTGTGCAATAAAGATAAAATGAGAGATTGTTTACTCCTCTAAAAAGACACTTTATTTGTTTTCTTTTGAAACAACTGACAACACAAGATGTAAATTAGTGTAGAAATAGTAATCTCCATCAGAAAAGTTAGATTTATCAAGGAGTATCAAAAGCAAAATTAAGAAATATGACCTGACTTATTGTATTAAGCAACAATTTTCAGCCCACATACTGATATCTCACCGAAAAAGTGTCCTGGATTTGTTTTTATGAATTTTATTAAGTTAGGCATGATAGAATTGTCATTTGGACCAGTGTTTCAGGAACTGCAGAAAGTACATAGAGGAGATTGTAAAGATCAGCGAGACTGATCTATTTAAATAATCAGCAAAAGGAGCCAAAGAAGTCTGATGATCCATCTGCATCTGGGATCTGAGGTCAGCTAATTGTCCAGACTCACCCAGGAAATCTGTGCTAAGCCAGATAACTGGTTTTTATTTTGTACATTCCAGCATGGTACCATCGAAATGCTGTCCTATTACCTATGATAATTTCAGCTGTTGAAATTGCTAAATCTGGTTAGTACTTCACTTTTTTTTCCTTTAGATTATTTTTGTTCTAGTCTGTTATTCCCTACTAATGCTATAGAGATTGAAAGCTCACAGACCACTTTTCTCTTTTGTTCCCCTTACACTAACGTGTCTAACGTGCTGCATCTGTATTTAAGTTTAATTGTGTCTTTGGCATGCTAATCAACCTTCACAAGTCAGAAAAATCCATATTGAGTGCATTGTGATATCTGTACATTAAAGAAAGAGTATCTATTTTATAGAAGTAGAATTATTATTTGAAAGCCATAGAAAAGAACAGTGATTGGCATTAAATTAGTACTTCAAGACATCTTAAATGGTGTTGCATTAGACATTTCCTTGAATGACTCAAGGCTTCCAAGTTGTGTTTTTTCCATCTAACAGTCTGGGCTATGTACCCTGACAAGGTGTGTCAGCTTTTCTATCAATTTCAGGAGTTTTTTTGAAAGTTAGCAAGATACCTTCTATCCTAATGTCACGTGGCAAATAAGGGACCCCAGACACTCATAGTGTTTACCAAGAAGATGTAACTTCTGTCCCTAGCTTTTGACTGTTTTATCACTACATTTTCACTCATTACTGTGAATTACCACATTGCATTTTTCTAAAACAGCAATTTATTCCAATAGAAAGTTAAAATAAATATGATTGGACTTTCATGTTTAGTGTAAATCTCTGAACCACATACCTAACCATAATAATATCCACCATTACAGTACAGGAAATTCTAATCCTGAGGCACACTTTTGGCCAGAATTTTATTACTAGCCAAGTCCAGGGCCCAGCTGACCTCTGCTTGGGGATTCTATCATGTGCAAACCTATGGTAGCAATAAATTATGAAAATGAGAGTAAAGCTTTGCAACTGAAAGGCCCCTGCATAATTCCTGGTTGTCCCTGGTGTTGAAAAAGTGATTGGAGGGATATTATATGACTTAGGAAGTCTGACTTGTAATATATATTGGTGGCAATTTTACCTTATTATTTTGAAACAGGAATTTACCAAGGGCTTTAACTGTTATCTTTTTTTAATGTCAATTCAGGTATCACTGTTTCTCAGTTCTGTAAACTGTATCAACATGAACACTTCTCCCAATTGCAAAAAACAACAGGGAGTAAGCAGGAACATAAAATTATTTTTAGAAAATGCATTTTTAATTACTGAGCTGCTTAATTATTGAGCACTACTGAAAATATCCTGTGAACCTCATCACTATGCAAATGTATTCAGTTTTGGAAACAATTAAATGATAATAAAGCATTCTTTTTTTCTTTTACAACATATTACTGCAATGAAGCTGTTACCTCTCAGTGTGCATTTTAATGAGTTTTAAGTAACATTTTAATGAGCTCAACATTACCATAAACCCAAGGATTAGACAAAATTGAATTTACTAGGAAAAGGAAAGGGTTCATTAAGAGTTAATTATATAGTTTAAGAAGAAATATAACTCATTTTATGATGTCACTTCAACCATGAATTCAGCAGTAGATCTATACTTATTAATAGGCATAGAAATGCCATTATTATATTGACATAAAAACATGGGTTTGCACACTACTGCTCAGGCTTCCAATGAAAGTTTCTATGTTGAAATCCCTGGGTCAACTTTGTTCTTATCCAGTTCATTATTACATTTGAGGAGAAAAAATACCAAGCTTTGTATTGCTGATTTGTAATTCCACCTACTATTTTTATAAACATCATGAACAGTGAAAGCAAAGTTTAATGGATTTACCATTGCCAGTAGGATCTGAAGGCAGGTTCTGAATAAATGTCTTGGATTTATTATTTTAAAAAGGACTGGTAGGGATTTGAATCCAAACTACCAGCTCTCCTGACATGCCCACTGTAACAGTGATGAATGGCTGCTGTCCAGGCTTCTGGATGCCCAGAAATCACAGGTAAATTCCCATATAACAGCTCTACTCTGCTTGCATTTAAATTCAAATGCACATTCAGGTGTTATTGAGATCCTGCATTACGTGGATTTAAAGTGCTCATGTTCAGTAATTTCAGCTACACATTGAATTTACTGCTTTGGCATTTCTGTTTAGCTATTTGACAAAGGAGGGAGGGTTGTAGCTCAGTGCCCCCAGATGTTTGATTAGAAAAGAACGAGAAAAAAAACTTCAAATCTTAAGCGAAGTTATTAGTTGTGCTGATTTAATATAGTCTCTTGTTCATAGAATAGTTCTGTGATCTCCTGTTTAAAAAGAAATACATTATTTAATTGATGTCACAGCCTTTTAGTGGAGTGAGGGAAGCCTCTGCGGATGTTGAAAACTTCGATGAGTTTCAGCAAAATGGAGCTGATCTCCTAAACCCTGCTCTTGAGGGGGAAAGAACATTCTAGCCAGATGTCTCCTTGGAGGAGAAAAATCATGAACTGTGGCCAGCAATTAGACCTGCAGGAGTTCTGTCACTCCTTGTTGAGCCAGACTCAAAAGTGTGTCCCAAGATTGGCAGTTCTGGTCTCTGAGCTTCAAAATGTTAAGGTGAACCTGCAGACCCTCGCTGGAAGGATGATTCCTTGCAACAGAAGTCAGGGTACTGCTGGCATTTGAAAAGGAAGCCTGAGTAGCACCTTGGATTGAATAGGTGAAAGGAAGAGCAAAGAATAACTTTTAAGCAGGTAATAAATTCTGGATATGAGAGAAAGAAAACCAAGTGCCGCTGGCTGTGTGAAGATGAGCCACACAGTACGAGACTTCCATTTGTTCAGCAGCAGGAGTGTTTCCATCTGAGTTGTTTCCAGCAGACCTGTCTGTTCCTAGGGAAGGAAGGAAGGAAGCCCCTGTGAACAGAATTAAGTTATAAAATCAGACATGTACCAACTATTGACTGAGCATTGTTTAGTAGCCCATGTCTTCTCCTCCAAAAGCTCACCTCTTTGTATGAATGTAAGCACAGCCAGGCATGTGGAATTCTTCAGAGAGAAACTGAAAATGTTCTACACCTACATCTGGAATTGTTCAGAAAAGGAGGCGCAGAGCTACAGAGGTCCTCCTCGGGGGAGAGTTTAATTCAATTTGCCTTAATTGAAGCTGCACAAGTGAACTACAGAATGTTTCCAGTTCTCCTGGTCTCAGAGAAATCCCACAGCGTGCACTGGTTATATGAGCTATTGCATTTTATATATTCCTTATTCTAAATTCCTTAGTCTAAATATGGGGAAGCATACTGCATAGTTTAACAACACATTTTCCTTGCTGGAAAATTTGCTTTAAGTAGTACTATTCTCTCCTGGCCACTTATTTCCTCTGCTTGCAATAGCTTGTCATTCTCTCAGTTGTTTATGAATCTGGGCTGTGAACTGGGTCAGTAGAGTGATCTGGGTTAAAGATCCTCAGCAACAGGAGTTGCTTTTTTTTTTTTTTTCCTAATTGGCATGGAAGGAAATATTCGTAGTGTTTGGCCTAAAATCTATCCCAGGTGAATACTGTGGTGGAGGCTAAAAATTCCCTCCATCCAATCCTGTCCAGTCTAATAATCTAATCTGCCTCTTTCAATATTGTGCTTTGCCTATCATGTGGTGCTTGAATATTTTATCTGGTTGGTATAGCCTCTTGCTTTCCAATGCAATCAAAGTATCTCTATAAATGTACACAGATTAACTGGTTTGTGGAAACTACAGACACAGGTAATGTGTATCTAGTTAAAATCCGAGCTAAGGAGGGAAACTTAAATGTAACTTAAATGTGCTGGGAGGTTTCTGTTTAAAACTGTTTAACATTTAGTTGTGGAATGTTGCCTGAGCTGGAACAGTCTTTGTTACACTTGCAGTTGGAAGGGAGGTAAGAGGAAGAGGATAGATTGTAAAATGGATTTAGTATTCTAATGTGGGATTAACAGAAGTCTTTCAGACCCTTCAGAAGAATGTGAGCCCTTCATAGGAAGGGCTGTTCCAGCTGTTGAGTAACTTAAAGGCTGTTTCACAGGCACATCTCAGGTTGCTGCTTTTCTGTCGTGGGGTACATAGTTGTGTTGTGCTCTTTGTCAGTTTTCTCTTATTTCAAAGGAGTCAGCAGATCTGTGGTTACCCTGACTTTCTCTTGTGCTGAATTGCCAGAGGAATATTCAGCACCAAGGGTTTAAAAGGATGTGTGGCATGTGGGGGATTTACTTTTTTTTTTTTTTTTTTTTTTACAAAATTTTTTGTACTTGAAATAGACTTT
>VXBC01002115.1:958570-1008129 GCA_013399945.1 Ploceus nigricollis | reverse complement strand
ACTTTTTTTTTTTTTTTTTATTATACAAAATTTGTTGTACATGAAATAGCACTTCGGGACAGTAGTATTAGTTTAAAAAAAGAAAAAAATTGTTTCACATTTACTGCAAACCCCAACATTATGTTGCTGTATTTTTAGCAGTGTGTCTGAGTCTAACCCCTCAGCTGAAGGTCATTTGGAGTCTCAGGTACAGCACAGTGTGACTGGAGCTGGAGCTGGACATTCAGGTTCTGATCTCTCTCTGGGTGCTTAAGCGCCCCTTTCGAAATTGTTCCTTCAGGCTATTATGGTTGGTCTTTGCTCCTGCTTCTTTAATTTTCTTTTCTTTTCTTTCCTCTTGCATCATGTAGTGAATAATAATGAGGGCAATGTGAACTCTTGTGTTCTTTTTTACTTTTGAAAATAAGTGGGAGAGTTACATTTTATATTGTATAGAAGTAATTCTTGTGCTATTTGAATAGATCAAAAATGCAAGAGGTTACTGGCAAATTACATTAGTTTCTTCTTTATTTTGCATAAAATCTCAAAACTAAGGCTTTCTTGTCATGTTTAGACCATAGAAAACTACTGTTTTATCTAGATGTTTTTGGATTATTTCCTAGTTGGCAGAACTCAAACTACTTCATCCTAAGAGCACTTTAATATAGGTTCTACTTATCATGTTGCTCCTTCTGTTTCTAGAGCTCTGGAAACTTAAATTTATTATGCAGAATGATAAAATAACAAGTGACAGATAAATTCTTCTGCATTTGTCAAGGTAATACAGAAAATATGTTCTCTAACCTTTTTTTGTCCATTGTTAAATTTGACAGAATTTGAAATCCCTTTTTTGAAGGAAGAATCCAATGACAGAACTTCAAAATGACCCTAACATGGGAAGAAGAAAAAGTTTTTATTGTGTTGAGAGATGAGAGATGTTCTTTAGATGCTCTAAAGAACAGTTTCTCTAGGCCATGCATCCCTACTTCTTTAATTTATTGAATATTATGGAAATAATATTGAATTAAAATAATATGTAAACATAAGTGATAGAGGAATTTTAGGAGGTGGGGCTTTGTTGTAAATTCTTTCAGAGGGGGTGCCTGGGCATGCTGACTGGACATGCCTCAGTAACAGCCATGTGAGCACATTTTATGCTTTTCCAGTTTCCATTCTGTATTTGCTGGGACAAATTCTATAAAAAGTGGAAACCACTGAGCCTTTCAGAAGGTTGATGACTGAAGGTCAGGTCCAGGAGGAGATGCTGCTGCTGAGCCCGTGTGCCATGATGTGCCTGTTTGTGGGACAGAGCACGTGAGGCCAGCCAGGCTTATGGAGCCTGTTGAAATGGCATCTGGCAAGCACCCCAACATTGCCATGGGGACAGTTTGCAGGATGGGAAGGGAAGTATTGGAGAAGCAGCAGGCAGCTCCCACTGGTGTTGTATGTCAGCTGTGGACACATCTCATGCTCCATGTCTGATGAAGTGTGGCTGCACAGTCCCCTCGTGATGGAGTTACAAAAGCTTATTGAGGAATACATGCCTTGCTATGTCTGCTCAAATATCTCATTTCCATTCCTGACTTCTGAAGGGAGCAGCACAAAAAAAAAAAAATCCTGTTCACAAAAAATTGAATTGATGAATTTTAGCTTACAATTAACAGATAGAGACCATGGTTGGGCATGGGGAAATGGAGGATGGATGGAAGAGGATTCCTGTGTTGGGCAACGGCCTATTTTGTTTGATGCTTTGCCTAATGTGTCTGAAGTATCGCAGTAATGTGGCAGTGCCCCCTGCCAAGACGGGAAAGCATCCCAGCTGTTGTGTATGTGTTGTGCATGTGTACACAAGAAGTTTATTAGAGGCTATTCACACTTCAATGGAGCTCTGAGATTGCAGTCTGTATTATATTGGCTAAATGAAGCATGTAACATTCTATATTTCTCATACAGGAAATATTCATTCATTTGTATTCATTTTCATGATTCTCAGCTGCTCTTATTCCTTTGTTTTACCGAGGGCACATGTACATTTTAGGTGTTTTGGCTGGGCTCGAACTGGAAGCTCAGGGGACTGATGGAGTTAAAGTGGTTGTAAGAGAACCAACTTCAGTTTGGAAACAGAAAAAATGCAATTGCTCAATGTTGTCTCCAACTCCAGGTAGCTTTCATTAGGTTGAGCACTGTGCTGCAGGTACCTGGCAGTGCAACTTTTGTACTCACAACAGCAAACCTGTGTGTTAATATACTGTAGTTTCTGAACCTCACTAATTAAATCTGCCCTTTCTGGGGAATCTTTCTGCTGTACACACAGACTCAAAATGTACAGTGCAGTTTCTTGTGTGCTCTTCTCAACCACATGGCGAAAAGCTCCCACCAGAGTTTTGTTTGTATATCACTAACATCTGAGGGTTTTTGGATGGCATTGCTTTTGAAAATTCTTATGTATTTATAATTCTTTTATGTTTCTTTTTTTGGTTGGTTGGCAACCAAAGGCAAACAGGCAAAGTCCAAACAAACCTTTTATAGCAGTAGCCTAGGACATTATGGAGGACTTTCTCTTTTCCTAAACACAATCCTCCCTACTGCATTGTTGGGAGGGAAGCATCGTTGATGGGATTTGAAAAGTCTCTAGTGCTTTTGGTGAAACTTGTCCCATATTCCTGCTATAAAGAAGACATTCTGGCATAAAAGTGACAGAAAAAGTGTCAGTTAAATTTTCATGTGGTGTTTCCTTAAGCTGTGTTTGCTTCCACATCTGATATTCACATTAGCTGGTAAAAAATAAATAAGTCATTTATTTACTTATGTAATGCCCATGATTTTCTGAATATGCAGTCCATTAAAAGTGAACATCACGTAAAAGCTATCTTCAGATCTGAGTTAAACTGCTAAATGTCTGATCCTTGCTAAATTTGAAGACTTAGAGCAGACCATGCACTTTTTAAAAGTTTTTTGTCTATAATTATGGTATCAGTTCTTCCAGAAAGGCTCTGAACTTTAAGCAAGTATTTGGGCTTTCAGTTTCAGTGAAATAAAACTTCTAGTAATGTGTCTCTTGCTCGCATTAGCAATCTGTGCAGTGCATTCATCAAGGCTGATTATGCTTTAAGAATAAGAAAAAAGAAATCTGCTCTGTATCCTAGGGAAAAATTTTCAACGTATTACGTTGTATAGCTTTAGATTTCTGAAATTACTTCAATGTGGTCTTCAGGATATTTGCATTCATAAAGAATACTTGGTTATGCTTATTGCTTCCCTTTGCCTTTCTTGACTGTCAAAACACAGTGATGCTTTTGAAGATTTATAGCAGATGGGTAATGAGATTGCTGACTGTTAACTGCAGCATTCAGAATTTGCTTGTGGAAGGAGGTGGGAGTTTAAAAAAGGGAGAAGGTTATCAGGGATTCATTGCAAGGAAGACAGGTGACAGAACTTTGTTTTCAATCAGGAGCCTTAAACATAAATATGTTATGGTCTAAATTAGAAAATTCTCTGCTCTTCATGCTATCTAGTAGTCATATAAAATCTTTCAGAAAAAAAATTACGGAGATGTCAGGTGACATTCGAGTGATCACAGTGAATCACAAGAAAGGCAAGGAGATTATACAATTTTTCAGTAAGTATATTCAGGCTGTATTGCATATGCTTAATTCAGCCCAAATAGGAGCCTTTAAAAAATCAGAAAGAAATCATAAACCAAAGTCTGCAGTAACTATCACTTGTATACCTGTGTAATTGTGCAAAAGGGAAAATAGGTCGGCAGTCTAGCCCTTAACTGGGCTAGAAAGATTTCAAAGTCCGGCTCCTGGCAGTGTGTGCTGTAAATAAGAAAGGAAAAAATGCGTTTTCTTTCTTGATCTTTGTACAGTCAGCTAGTTGGGGTACACCTCAGACTGCAATTTAGAGGAGAGGCAAAAAGCCAGATATCTCCCACTGACTCCATTTGGAATGTCTCCTTATTTGCAATGTCACTGTCACTTCACCCACCTCAACACTGTAATTCTCTGTTCACCTGGTTTAATATTCTGTCTTTAGAAGCAACACATTTACATTTAGACATTACACTTCACCATAAATTTTTGTATGTTTATATCTCTGTATATGAACAGTTAAAAGCTGTAGAGGATGTGGCAGGGTTTTCTCCCATTTTTTGTCTTTACTGAGGCCTGCAAAGCTATCTTGAGCTGTAAGTACCAGGTAAGCACATGAAATACTGAGTGAGAAAAAGGGATGAAGCCAAAGAAAGTTGCTGAATTGGCAAGGAAGAAGATTCTCCTTTTGTTTCTTGATGCAGGTATCTCTGCTGATCGTTACTTTGATTTCTAGGTACCCTACTAATCAAACATTGTTGAAGCTGCTAGGCTCTTTGAAAATATCCTGACACCTCTGAAAATGATTCTCATGGACTCCAGGCTTCATTTTATTGAACATATTTGAGTCATGGTATATTAACTAACATTCGTGTCTGCTAGGCAGTATCAGTATCAGGAGATAGGCAAAGGATGGGAAAAATGTGAGGAAAAAATTTCTAGCTTCTTATAATATAGTTTTTATAAAGGTAGCAGCTTTTTCCTGGCGGCAGCTTTTTCCTCTGCACATGCAGAGGGAGCTCAAGAACTCCCTGAGAGTCTTGCCTAGGCCTATTGCCAAGGTTGGGTGTTTTTTTTAGAATTTTTCTTACAAAATGAGGCAGAGACAGTTGCTGAAACAAAGAGGTCAGGCAGCAGCATCTTCAAACAAAGTGTATTATTATTCTTCACAAGGGAAGTTGTCTCTGACCCCCTTGGGTTTTTTTTCTCTCACCCTGTTTCAGCAGGTAGTGCTGGCTTGCTCAGGGACCATTGCAGCAGATCATGCACATTAGTCAAGATCTAAAATGCCTCCCTGCACCATATGCTACCTAAAGTATCATAATCCTTTAATCTGTCCACTGCATGACATCTGGGCAGTTATTTGACTTAATAACTCATGTTGATTGTTCATATCAGTATGTATCAGAGGGGGGAAGTGCCAAAGCAGTGGTGGAGAGATGAGGATTTAGGAAAATGCCTGTGGGGAAGTGCCTTGGATCAGGGGAGACCTACCTGTGGTGTGGCAGGTGACCAAACCACCACCGATGTGGCTGTGTAAAATCTTTACATGAGAATAACATTATTCTGAGATAAGCACAAAACAGGACAGGAGGGGGAAGATGAGCTACCAGGACCCAAGTCACAGAAGCGCATTAATATTTACTCGATATCCCTTTATACCCTCTAGTCAGCACAACAGATGTAGCTGTGTTTTAAGACATTATAATTCATTGAAAAAGGCAACAAAGATACTCCTTCCCTCCCTCCTGTCCCCAGTAATTTCAGATGTTCACCATGCACACGGAGGGGGAGGAGGTAGAGAGACGAGCACTGGTGGGAGAAGAATGCAATTATCCCAAAGCCTCCTGACGGGCATCCACTTCTTCCTTCCAGCTTAGCTGCTCTGACCACAGGCTGGGGGCTCGTGGGACATGGACCAGATTGAAAAAGTGGAAGCAGACAGATGGTTATTTGTAATCATCATGTAAATGTAAATCCTATAAAAATGTTTTCTTTCTAAGGGCCTGAAAGCTGGAAAGAAGGATTAAGGCATGGATATCTAGCCTAGAATAATTTTGACCCCGCCACCTTCCCTCCTACCCCATAAACATCGTGCCTTTATGTCCACTTCCTTTAAACAAATTGCTGGAACCTCAGCCGAGGAAATTAATTCAGTTTCCATGTAATTCCCTGAGTTTATGAGCATCAGTTTGACCAAGGCCTGGATTTGGGCCTAAGCTGGCAGGTGCTGGTTAGCAGCTGCCTTGGGAGCAGGGGCTCCTTTTTGCTCCTTTCCCCTCATCCCTCGCTCTGGCAGGTGCGTGCTCCGCCGTTTATCCCGTTGCTGGATGTGCTCCCTTTCCCTGGTTACACTCCTGGCTACCTGGAAATGGCCCTGCGGGGCTTTGCTTGCCTTAAAGACTGCCGTGACCGCTCGCAGACATCTTTCTTGTTTGAGCAGCATCAGCTTGTTTGAGCCACAGAGAGACCGATCAAACTTTAATTAACTTTTGTCCGCAGCGCCGTTGTAGGCCGTGTGTACGCTTTAGCTGTTCTTTGCAGCTCTCCAGTCCCTCGGTGCCTTTCCAGAGAGTGGGGCTCGGCCATCTGGAAGCTTTTGCCCTTGCAAGGCTTTGCCTTTTGAAACGTGAGGGTGTTTGCGCTGCTGTCAGACTGGTGGGAGAAGCAGCCCCTGGGGTACGGCTGTGCTGCGGTCCCAGGGCTGGCATGCACTGTGGGGAGGCCATCTTCCCCTTTGGCACCTCTTGTTAATCACAAAATCACAGAAAGGTTTGGATTGGAAGGGTCTTAAAGATCACCCAGTATCCCATGGGCAGGGACACCTTTCCTAGACCAGGTCGCTCAGAGCTCCACCCAGACTGGCCTTGAACATTTTCAGGGATGGGACATCCAGAACTTCTTTGGGCCTCGTCACCCTCACGGTAAAGAATGTGAGGTAACACCCAAAAATGTAGGGAAACACCCATGCAAGCATGAAGGGAGCTGTCTGTAAAATTGGGATAAAGCAAAGCAAGAGCATCCAAAAAAGAATGCGGAAGAGGAGGCTGGTGGCAACACAGTGCTGCTTGTGTGGAATTTTTAAAACACTAGTATTTGTGCCCTGCCGAAAGGGCCCTGAGGATGGCTGGCTTCTCAAGTGAACAAAAGCCTTTTGCCTGTGTTTGGAGAGGGTGGTCTGCTCAGGCACACTAATAGTTATTTGGAAGTACCCAGCAATTGTGGATAATTGGCTGAGGAATATTCTGCAGCTCTCAATCATTTTTCTGTTGTCACAGATGGTTGTACCATTAGGTATGGTGAGTGCACCAAGATGTGCTGCAGCTTTTCCATTTACTGTGCTAGTACTTGTGAACTCAACTTCCAGTTGATGGTTCTTCCTTCTGTGGCTTTCCTGCACCACTCCAGGAGGACAGCCAAGCTCACCAGCTCGTGCCCTGCCCTCCTCTTCCCTGCTCCTTCTCTCTTGGGGTGATATTTAGATGTTCTGGGGTGACTGGGCTGATCAAAGTCTGTGCTTTATTTCATTGTCGTTAGATTGCATTAAAATACTGAATCACAGGAATGGCTGCCTGTGCTCTTTGCTCTTTAGCTTGTTTTTCTCTCTGCTTTTATTCTTCTTTTTTCCTTCCTTTACCTGGCTTTTTCTTTTTTTGTTTCCCTAAAGTTAGTGTTCCCCTTCTTCCTCTCTGAGTTGTTTTCTCACTTGAATTTGTATTTCATGCATTTTTCTCTTATCTTTGCTTTTCTGTCTCTGCTTTATTTTTTCTCTATTTCTTTTTTCTCCAACCTTTTTTTTCCCTCCAAAACACAGAATGCTTTAGATGGAACTGGTGAGATATACCTATTCAAGATTCAGGTATGTGCTGAGGTACAGAGCAAGATTAAGCAAAGCCTGTAGCATCAATTTTGTCTTCTATTCAAGCCAGTTTTGCAGTGCGACTTTGGGTAAAGGAATGTGATAAAATCAAATCACCTCTTAGCCTCATATTCTGAGGCTGATTGGAACCTTACACAG
The DNA here is from genome assembly GCA_013399945.1 of Ploceus nigricollis. Lineage (NCBI taxonomy): Eukaryota > Metazoa > Chordata > Aves > Passeriformes > Ploceidae > Ploceus > Ploceus nigricollis. The sequence continues at coordinate 1,000,539 of VXBC01002115.1, read as the reverse complement.
TTGCTGGGATGATTCAGAGAAAGTTAATGTAATTTGCTGTGTATCACTGCAAGAAACTGTGTTTGTCAGGTTCATATAGCAGTGTGAAATGTTCAAGGAAAATGCTTTCCTTAATATTGCTGCCAGGAGTTACGAGTCAGGAATATAAAGCCATTATGTGGTGGGATCTGCTGATTTTCTGGGGATTTTCCACTAACGGATTTGCACTGAAGTTCTGTAATTACAAGTAGAACCAAGCCAATAAAAATAATATTTATTTTGTGTGTAATAATATTAGCAGAAATTAATTTTTATCTATTTACCATTTATACAAATGTGGGCATAGCATCATCTAGAGGTACTTTTTCTTCCTGTGTATCATGGGGAATCACAGAGACATATGAAACTGCTTTCCTAAAAACCATGATTTTGTAAGGTTTATTTCTGATTCTTTCCCTGACGTTCCCATGATATTGACTTTCTTGGCTTTCCAAAGTGTTCTACTGCCAATAGTCAGCAGCCCATGATCTTCATCATACTAATTCTGTGCTCTGCATTGCATAAGTTACTTCTTCCACTTGATCTTGAAGTTGTATAAATTCCATTTCTGCCAATTTGATTATTGTGAATCAGAAGGTTTGTATTAAGCAGAAATATTTGGGGATTGAGGTTTTTGTTGTCTATTGGGTGTGTCACCTAAGAAGACTATGGGTTCTTGCCAGAGCTACATTTATTGCCAGCTGTCTGCTGTCACTTTTATTTTATGCTTCAAGAGCGAGACCTAAATAGTCACTTTTTTGTGTGTGTGTGTGTTAGAAAAGGAATTAACTTCCAATTAATTCCCTCCTTCCTCTGGGATCTACCTGTGTATCCCAAAATGGAGAACAATAAAAGTTACCTCCATGTCATTCCGAGTGCCAGATATATACAGCCCACTCACCTCAGACTATTCAGAGACCAATTCTTGTATGTATTAATCATATTTTTCTTCTGGCTTATTACAGAAGAGAAAAATATTCGGTTCCAAATGTTAAAATGGGGCACGTTTTATTAACATTGAAAGCAGTAAATTATCTCTGCTTATGAAATGAGACTGAGCAATTTCTGCTGAACTCTTCCTGACTTGTCCCTTCACTAGGATACAGTGTTTTCTAATTTCTCAGAGGGCCCTGGCTCCATTAAGGGCGAGAACTGTTTTAAAGCTGTAATGAAAGCCACGCGTAGCTGAAATTCAAGGAGGGGCAATGCCCTAAATTCTATTTCAGTAGCTCATCTAGAGCTATTTTCAGTTTTATGTTTATAAGAATGTCAATTAACCTAGAGACTAGGACACACATGGAAGAATAAGGATGAAGTGGATATCATTCTAGCACACTGAAGCCAGCTGGACCTAATCCTTTACGGAACCTTGATTTACATAAGAAGCTGGCCTGTGTTGCCTAATTTAGTTCTCAAACAGCTTGGTGATTTAAATGCTCTTTCTTTTCAATGTAGTCAGATAGGGCTAGTCAAGGTGGCAAAAATATTAGAACTAAAAATATAGAAGGAAGAAATAAATATGCTGGAAGTACATTTCTCTGACACCTTTCAGAACTGGTGACCATTTTAGCATGTATTGTACTGTTATACAATAACAACAGTAATAATGGCAATGCCCTTAGCCAGGGTGTAACTCTGCAGTTCAGTATTAGTTCTGCCCCTTTTTTACCTTGTGCTGGAATTGGAGACCCAGACAAGGCCGATATTCAGCAAGTTGTTTTCTATCATGAAAAGAACTCAACATCCAACCTGCAGAGCTGCTTTTGTCATGATGGAAAGTGATCCTGTCAAGGTTAAGAGGAGTAATGGGTGCTACACATCTTTGTAACTTAAATACAGAGCAGTGTTCTTCTCTGGGAAGCAAAAAAAAGGAAAACAAAATCTCTGTGTGTGAAGTCTGCCTTCACTGGACAAAAGGGCATATCTGCACAGTTTCATTTTTGAGATCTTTCACAGTCAATATAAGAAGCAAAGTCATCAGCTAATATTGATTTAGACTTGTTAATTTAATAGTATGTGTTTCTTTTTTTTCCCCCTCCACTTACAATGTCATCACTTCTGTTAATTTTTTTTCCTCTTTCCTTCATTTGTTGCTCTAGTGCTACGGGATGACTTCCGCCAGAACCCCACGGATGTGGTGGTGGCAGCTGGAGAGCCTGCCATACTGGAGTGCCAGCCGCCTCGAGGGCACCCCGAGCCCACCATCTACTGGAAGAAAGATAAAGTCCGCATCGACGACAGGGAGGAGCGGATCAGTGTGAGTACAGCTCAGGTGGTTTTTTATCTGTGGACACAGGGCCCACAGCTGGGTGCAGCAGAACTTACACAGCTTTATAGCCTTGCCCACAGAAATTTGTTCTTATTCTTGGCATTTTGCCTCTCTGAGGTTTCCCAAATGAGGGGGGCAGGCTGTTTATTGCTCCTAGTCTGGTCTCCAGCTTGAGCTTCTTTGAGGGTTGGTTTGTAAATCCATTGTAACGGAGGTCCTTTAGAGCTGGAGATTCAGTCATAGAAGGTGCTCAGTTAGATAAAGAACTTAGTGGATGTCTTTGACCAGTTTGGTTTTACCTTTTCTATGTCTCAGTTCTCCAAACAGAGAATATCAGAGGTATTTATAAGTAAATTCAGTCAAATCTATCAGGTGCAAAAATAATCCCTGGGAAAAACCCAACATCTTAGAACGATACCAGTAATTTTATAGTTATTGCAGTAATTTGGAGGTGTCTAAATGTAGGCTGAAGTCATAGTGTAAAGAATTATGGTTCCTGAAAAGGAATAAATGTTGAGCAAATGAGTAACACTGGTTGAGTTCTGTGGCCGTTCATTTCTTGTATTGAATGAAAAAGGATCCAGCAGAAATATTGAACTTATCAAGTGATTAGAGATAAATCATGGTCCGTGCAAGCAAATGGGATAAATTAAGGGATTGAGAACATGTTTCATTCCTAATTTTTAAATGCTTAGCTTTTCACCATTAATATTTCTTCAATAAAGTTTTATGTTGTATGGAATGATTCAGTGCTGACCTTATTCAACATGGAAGTACTATCAGGAAGCTTGTTAGTGGCTCTGGATCCCTAAGGAATTATTCCAAGCCAAAGAATCTGAGCTGTTGCTGTTTGTGGACCAGGCTCTCTGTGCTAGGGTCTACTCAAGAGTAGAAGAGCAAGGAGTGGCAGAGAACTGGCTATCATTCCCTGACTCTCAAGTTTCTTTGGTTAAATTCTCAGCTTATTTTGAAGCACCCCATTGTCTAACCTTTGACACTGTGACTTCACAAGCCACAAATTTTTACTTTATTTCTTTCATCTATCCTGCTCTTTCTCTCTGTAAGCACCCTTTATAGCCAAGAAAATATTAACTGTCAGGTAATTCCCAGTTTGGGCCAGATTCAGTCTGTTTGCCTCAGCAAAAAGAGAATATCTGTCTTTATTAGTGATCAAGGAAACTGTTCAGACACCAGTAAAATAAAATTATCTAAATAAAACTAAGTCAAATTGCCTTGTTTTTTCAGAGAGATGTCAAGAGTGCTTTACATATTACCATGCAAGAAATAAAAGTACTCTGTGCTGCAAAGAGATAGCAAGAAATGTAATCTTTGAAATGTAAAGAATCTAATGAAAGCCAAAGGAACAAGATCAAATGCAGTTGAAATTAGTTGCAAATTGAAATTAGTCAGTGGGATAAAAATGTGTTCTAGAACAGCTTAAAGATATTTAAATATATAAGTATATAATTTTAAAACGATACACATATTTACAAACAAAAGTTTAGAATGTGTTGGTTGTGGAACATGTTGCCTGGGAAGGTAGCACTTTTTCTGATGTATTTTGTTTACCTGAAGTTAAAAATATGTTTCTTGTTTTGAAACAGATCCGTGGTGGGAAGCTGATGATCTCCAACACCAGAAAAAGTGATGCAGGAATGTACACGTGTGTGGGGACCAACATGGTGGGGGAGCGTGACAGTGACCCTGCAGAGCTGACTGTCTTTGGTAAAGACACCCCTGTTTTATTGCTTTTTCCCTACAAATGTCATAGGCTGAGTTACCCTGGGTGGCTCCTCAAAACACGAGACACAGCAGTACTGCTCAAGATGCATTTCACAGCTTCAGAAGGAGACCAGGTTTTAAAAGCTGCAGTTTATAATGATGGAGCTGTGGTGGCTCAACATTTTCCTTCTAAGCACATAGTTTCAGTCTGATTGGAGGCCCACAGTGATGTGCATAACCAGAGATGTTATTGCAGGACAATGCTCTCCCTCACAGAATGGCCAAATGTAATTAAGCTACTTCTAATACAGTTGACAATGCCTGCTTACCAGAGATTTAGACCAGGATTGCCTATTTAAATAATTCCATTTTCCTGAGGGGTTGTGAAATCAAACCTTTGTAGGAAAGCGCAAAAAAACTCAATTGATCAGTAAAACGTCATTAGAGGCAATTCCAAAATCAAATTTTTGAATATATAAAAGTGACTTTTGGCATTCATTTTTATGACCTGAAACAGCTTTTCCTCCTGTAAGCCAGGACAGCATTTAGATTTTTGGTGCTGCTGAATGAATTAAAAATGAATAAGCTTCCTGTCTGAAAGAGCTTCTAGACCTGATGGGCAAGGCAAGAAGTTGGTTGGAGCACTTGCCTCATGGTTAGGGTCCAGAGCAAGAACAGAGTAATAACCCTAGAGCTGGATCCATCCTGCTTACAACTGGATAAGAAGCAAAGCCACAAAATCATGCTGTGGTACATCCTACAGTTGTGGGTTTGTAGGAATTAGTCAAGAGGTTCTGAGCAAACAAAGGAAGATCAATAAGAAAAAAACCCTTGCTGATAAGGAAAACATGTCCATGCTGACAAAAGAGAGAGAAATAGTGTTAATGTTCCATCCTGCTGCACCTCTTAGATACATACTGAAACTCCTTTGTAACCCCAGAGAGATGTTTAATAGAAATCCTAAGGTCCTTTGTGAAGCAGATGCTCCGGAGTTTTTCACCTTCTGCCTAATACGGTGCACTGGAAAACCCAGTCACATGTAGTGCCACCCCAGTTTTTGCATGTATGTACAATTCAGCATTTGTTTATCCACTTAAAAAGAATATATATATTATGTGATTCACAAAAGGCAGAGAAAGATTTTTGCTAGATAAGATCCACGAATTTCTGAGGATATGCTGCTTTCCAGCTTTTCAAGAATGAAAAGGTTTCCACTCCAACTGGTTTGTTGTGGATTCATGGAAACATGTGGCTTTTAAAGGCAGAACTATTATACCTTGCCAAAAAAAAACCCCAGAGAAAGGATCTCTGTCAAATTATTATGCCCTTTGCAGCCAGTCTGTTAGAGTTGTAGCTTTATACAGATGCAAAAGAGACATGACATATCTCCTTCATCAGTTTAAGTACTGCTAATCTCTGGTAATACTCCCTGTGGATAGCAAGCAGATTGCAGTCCTAAACTACAAAGCCTTAAGAAATCCTTAAGAAAATAATTTGTTAAAAAGCATTGAACTGTAGGAATGAAAACTGAAATGTGCATGTAATTTCATATCCTGCAGAGCTATGAAACATATTAGGTTCGTCTTGATATGTAAAATAATACATAACCAATTACAACATTCTGATTTTTTTACAGAGTATAATCATAGCAATCAACTTGCAAAAATACAATCTAAAACTATTTGGTGAATGCCAAACAAAATCAGCAATAAATGAAATTAGGTATTTTAATCCTTCTTAATTGTGTTAGACTACCTGAAGACAATTGTATTTAAAATTCCCTATCGCGGTACCTTCCTACCTACATTTCTCCTTTTATCTTTATATTCCCAGCTACCTCCCCACCTTCCTTTTTGCTGTGCAAGAATAGCATGCAGGAAGCAGGTGCTCAGGTTATGACCTGCTGTCTCACAAGATGGTTTGGCTGCCCTGTGCACATTTCCTGGCCACCTCCTGGCCCTGAAGCTCTGTGTTGGTGCACTGGGCTCGCTGTAACATCATGTCCAGGGTAGTCCTGGTCCTCTCCATACAAAAGGAGGGGACTTGCCTGTGCTTTCCAGCAGTTATATTCCATTCCTGGACTCCAGGCAGCAGCCCATGTGTGAGCAGGGATGTGCACAGTGACTGGAGAGGGTTATCCATGATGTTTCCAGGAAGCAGTGTATCTACTGGACAGTCCAATCACTCTAAGCACTCACAATAAATCCAGTAAATCCAATGACTCTGGGAAACGTCAGATTGGCTCTGTGTGTTCAAATTGGCTTCACTGAACACAGGCAAAACCACCAGGATTGTATGTTAGGTCCACAGCCTTCCTCTAATAGGACTCACAGGTCTGAGGAACATGGGAATACTGCAAATGTTGATGAAAAATGTACTAGAAATACGTATATGCAATTCATGTGCCAAACTTTAACTGCTTTGAACATATTTGAAAATGGACTTCACAATAAAAATAAGGAGATCTTGACTGAGTGACTTGGAGAATTTTAATAGGGGATTGGAAAGCCTGTAGCTGGTGCTGATTCCAGAAAGGAATGTATATAAATTAGCTGATCAGCCATGTCTTCATTCCTTTCTCAAATAACAACCCTCCAAACCTTTGCCACAGTGTGAAGGGAGCCTTAGTAAACATATTATGTAGGAAAAGGAACTGTTTCATACTAGCTCCGAACCTTTCCAGAAACCATCTACTTGTTACTTTTGGCTTTGCAAGTTTTTCTGTAATACCTGAAGTTTACTTCTGCATGTGACTTGTGACAGATCTCTGGCTCCCTGTACAGTGAATTTAGCTTGTGGCATTGCCTCTGGAAAAACTGAGTCAGTGTGGTGGGAACTGGTGGTCCAAGGGGAACAGCATGGAAGCCTAGCCTGAAAGATTACACTTTTCCTGAGTTTAAAAACAATAAAATAAAATGGGTCATAAGAACCTTGGGAAGCAGTAGGGGGAGAAAATAAAATTTTCCCATGTGCAGAATATGTCCACTTGGCTAGGTACCCATTCAATAACCTTTACTGACAGATAGTTATGAATAATACATGTAGAACTTTCACTTTTTTTTTCCCCAAGTTCGTCTGCATAGGAAACATTGTTTTCCACATCTAGGCACTCTTAACAGTAAACTGGTAGTGTCAATGCAGATTGCCTTAGTTTTGTTCCCAAGTCATGATTCTTCTATTAGCAGAAAATTGGCAAACTTTCATCGTAAAATACCATAAAGATCATACGAGCAGTGCTATCCAAAACTGTGTTTTGAATAGTGACAAAGATGCACGATATTTTGTTAGTCTTCTTTTTCAAGCACTACTGCTAGTTTTTGCCTTTATGAGGCTCCAAGGTGTAATCTTGGAGTAAAGCAGAAAGACAGGGTCTGTCACAGTCTTAAGTTGCACTTTAAAGGAAGTTAATAACCTCAGTCCTAATGTTCACAAAAAGGGGCAGCATGGGACTAGATTATTGTGTGCACACTATTCTAAAGGCCAATTTCCGAAGTGTAAGTGATACAAATTAGGTTGCATTGCTTGTGTTTGGGCTCATAGCCTTTGGCTGAACAGAATTAAAGCAAGATGCAAAACAGAAACAGTTTAATTCCAATTTGTAAGAAAGCTTTGTTTGTAAATACATAATATGGAGCCAGAAATTAAATAAAGAAGGAATTACTCTTTATGATAACCTTTATCATTTTGTCATGCTACTTCACCATTCTGAAATAAGTTTTCAAGTTAACTGTTTCATGTTCTTTTATTTCCCTCTGCACTTATAATGGCATGTTTGAAAAGAATGTACAAAGGTATATCTTGTATATTGATTCTAAAGCTCAGTGAAATCAATGAAAGCGTTAGTATATCACCTTCAAGAGGCTGGCATCAAGCAGTGGAAAAAGATATACTTAGAAGAGCCTCAAAAGAATATAAAGCATAAGTAAGAAGAGTAAAAAATGTCTTTAAAAAAGATATGTCGATTTGAACATATTAAAGATTGTTTTGGATTAATCTTTGATTTTATCTTTGGTATCTGAACCTTTTTTCATCTAATAAGGTCCTGTGGGATGAAGAGGTATTCTTGTCTGATGCTTGAGGAAGTATTTGTGTTTGATGTTTTGTAGATATTGTCAGACGGAAAGAGAAACCCTAGTTTCAGAAAAAGAATGACTATGATGACATGGTGTCATCATAAAAAATCCCCAAAATCCCTTTAATGAAGACACTGTGCCCCATTTTGCTTTTTTGAGCTCTGCCTATGTGGAAGGCCAAGCAGAGTCTTGACCCATTGTATCCTGGAAAGCTACCAAAACCAGGTATACATTCATAGGTCAAGACAGAGAAATCAGCAGTGTGTATTTTGTCCTTCAGATCAAATCTCCTTCTGGTTTTCTTCAAATCCCTGTATTTTCCACTTGCAGTCTACTCGTGGCAGTTAGCAAAAAGCCAGTTTAGCTTTAGATTATTTGTTATCCACAGATAGCAAGAAGTTGTTATAGAATAACGATACAGCTCTGAAAAAAGTGTCTGATTTGGTCCCCAAAGTCTGTATGTAGCAGTCAGTAAAAACTGTAATTAACATGATTGTAGATGTATATGAAAGGAGAAAACCACTAGCAACTGATAACATTAATTTTACTGCATTTGCCTCTTATTGGTGTTCCATGCCTTTACTGTGCAGGCTCATCACACCTTGGGTGCTGCTTAGAGTGTAGGAGTTTGAGATGTCTACACAAGTGTTTATTTCTCAAATGGAAAAGGGAAAAGTGCCTAAAAAGATGCAGTAGAAGAATGTCTATAAATATAAAACCACCTTCTTTTGCAATTATATTTTCATTTATTTGGCCAACATAGGTAAATTTAGTGAGGTCGTAATATCCTGTCTTCTTCCACATGTTCTTTTTTTGGCAGAGAGCTTTACTTCATCCAGATCACGTTGCATTTAATGAAATATCTATGTTATTGACAGCATTCTGAAGTGAAACTTACTTCCAGCCATCTAATGTTTCCCTTTTTCCCCTTTTGAATCAGAATGCTGAAGTGCAAAAAGCTTTTAAATGTAACTATTTGCTATTGAATCCATCCCCAAAGCCTTTTAATTTGTGTTTTAATGTTCTTTTTAGAACACAAAAACATTTTAAAAAATGATGTCTTCTATCCAGCAAAGACAGAGAAAACAAGAACAATTCTAAATCAGATTGAGGCTCTACATTATGAAGACCATCAAATGCTTCACTCTAGCAGTTGTCTCAGCAGAGAAAATATATTAAGGTAGTTAGGATCATTTTAATTAGATTGAGGCCCCATATATGGCTGTCTAACTTTTTGAGGAACAGGAAAAGGGCAATAATACATCTGAAGGTCATCTGAGTCTCTCTAATAGACTGTGATACTCAGACCAATTGTTAAATATGGGAAAAATTGACTTCTGAGGTTAACTTGTGTCAGCACCCAGAGCAAGAAAAGCATTTTGCTGTTCCTGGCTCGGATTTGTAGGTTTCCTTGCAGCACATACCTCAAGCACTGCAACAGATTGTAGGTGTGTGTCCAGATTGCATTAACAATCTTTTTTATAACTGCAAGCAAAGTTTATTCTGAAGTTATAAAGGTCACCCTAGTAATAGCATGACTGGTTGACATGACATATAACCATGACCTATTTTATAGTTCTCTTCAAAGATTTTTAATATTCATCAGAGAAAGTCTGGGAAGTGGGTACTTTATTTACTCAGTGAAAGCTTATAAAATAGCTATATTAAAAATTTTATATATGCCTATGATTTTAATTTATCACCCTTTCTTGTTGTTTCTCAAATATATTGTGCTCTGGATGCTGTTGACAGAGTAACAATATCTAATTATACCACAAGGCTTTATTTATGGGCAAACCATTTCAGAAGAAAAAATATGATTTTTTTTTTCCCCCAAGACTAGCTCTGAAACTCAGTTTGACCTGGCTGTGCAAAGAAACCTTCTTTATTTAGCATGCTTGGGCAAGCAGTGCTCCGTCTTCTGAGAGATTAACATTGTAAGCAAGTTATGCAGGTGACTCAAATCCAGTTAATCTCACATAAAGAATGTTAATTGCATTGGCAATGGCATTCACTCTGATCACTTTATAGCTGTATAATTAGCTATTGGACATATTCAAGGGGCTTTCTGAGTGATACAAATACAGGAAACAACATAAGAGATAACTTGTTCTTTCCTGATTCCTGCTGTGCAAAATGCAGAGATGATGCAAAAATGGAAACAGCAGTTGTTGGTATTTGCATGTCCTTGCTAACTGGGCTCTGTCCTTACATAGCTATTAATTTTCTAGCAACTTCTTAAATGTTTTTGAAAATATACAGTTTTAGAAGCTGATATGAAACAAACATGTGTGTATTCTCCTAAATTGCCTTGATGTGGAATCCAGTGATTTATCTAATGACCTCAAGGCCATTTACTTTCTCCTCAGCTGGGTTCTCCTCAAAATGAGACAGGAATTTATTTTCTCATCTCCTGTACAGGAGAATTTACAGCCACAAGTAGCAATTTCATAAGTATGCACATTCTAATTTCTAAGCTGTTTACACGCAGCTTTTGTAAACCTGGTCTAAAATGATTTTTGTATGCAGACCAAGGCAGTGTACAGCCAAACACAGAGTTGTTTAAATTCAATGGGGATTAACTAGGGTCACTAAATCACCAGTTACAATGCTGATCTGGATCTGAATTTCTTAGTTTAGGATCATGTCTTGAAAAACAAATGCCAAAATGAAGATTATTGTGTATGAGCTGAGAGCAGGAGTGTTGGTCTAAGCTCTTCTTAGGAGAGAAGTTGTGAAAACGATGCTGTTGCAAATTTGCAGAAAGTGTCATTAAAATATTCCCATCCAGATTCACATAGTTACAGACGGGCCAAGTACATTGCTTCGCATTAGGATTAAAAATGGGGTTTTTTTGCTTTGTCCAGTTGTAATAAGTTTATCAAATTAAAATGGCTTTATCCAAAATATTCCATGCCTATGGAATGGGAAAACTGATTTTAGTTGACAAAATTAAATAGACAAAATAATTCACTCTTCTCTAAGAATGTTGAAGTTCTTGCAGTTTGGAGGCCAAGAGGATAATTGGAGTGAAATGGGCAGGAATGAGAGAAATGGAGGAAGCTTTTTGTCCTGAGAAGTGCAGGTGCCTCATACTGAATATCAGGTACCTAAAATATGTTGAGAAATAGCTACACTATGCCAGAGATGTACTCTTTTCTTGGCTTGTCCAGAGGATTTTCACTAAACTTAAACAAATATGCACCTGCCTAAAAAAAAAAGTAATAGAGTCATCAATTCATACACCAGAGAACCCATGAATGCAGATCTGGGCAGCGTTTTCTTGTATCTACACTGTGTTCCTGCTGCTGTCACTGTCCTGGGAGGGTCCTTGGGTACTTCAGCTGAGTTTTCTTGTGTTAAGTTTGAGGATGGGCTGTACTTGGATGACCTGGGGAAAAGGAGCTCCAGTTTAAGTGCAGACCAAACACTCAGTGGAGAAGAGTCCATTTGCTGTGAGGTACAAAAAGAGAGAGGCGTGATAGTGGGAAGGGGAATTGGACTTGAGAACTTGCTGGGTTCCAGGTGTGAAAAGTGATATTTCTGGGCTAAAAAAAAAAAGGATAAAATGACTAAAGAAACAGTGAGCAGCTGGATAGGGCTTGAATACAGACTTGAAATAGGAAATTACAAAGAGCTGGATATGGCTTGTACACCGACTTAAAATGGGAAATTATAAAGATTTCAATATAAGCAGAGAGGCTAGAAATGAATTTACTTGCCCAAACATTGCTGGAATCTGAAGATCCTGGGCAGGAATAGGAATAGGACAAAAGCAATGGCTTGAGGAGAAGAATCTTTGCCCGTTAGCCATGCTTTTATCTCTATCATCTAGAAAGGTGCTATAGATTCTTGAGCATGTCTATTCTTCTGCTGACAAAATATGTTTTCCCCTGCCAATAGGTTTTCCTGCTAATAAGGAATTCCTGTGTGATGCTGTCACTCATTTACATAATTACTAACAGGTGGTTTTGTGTTCCTCATTTTCTGACTGATACTCCGATTTGTAAAAGTGATGAACACTTTTTTGTCTGCAGTTGAATTAATGGAAGCTGAGCTTTGAACACACAAAATTTAAAAAAAAATTGTCAGTTTTGTGGCTCAGGTTGAACACCAAAATTTAGCAGATACTTTTTACCTTGCTTTCTAAGATCTCTATCGTACCTCAGAGAAGAGCTATGAAAATAAGTGAGGTGATTATAAGCCATTAAGATAGGTGTAATAGAGGTCACGAGGAAATTAATAATTCTGTCTTTGAAGTGCATTTTGAGTAGTAAGACAGGAGGCCACCCTCTAAACAGTACAACTAAAGCAAAATATTAAACACCTGCTCATTAAATGAATACCAACAATCTGGAGATGTTTGAGGGAAAAATAGTGTATGATCATATAATTGCAACCTGTCCCATAAGGCATCATAAACAGAAGGGAAGTGATTAAAAGACATGCAGACAGCCTTAATTCTGTCAGTAAGTGTGGCCTGCTTTATTTTGCAATCTTAATAACGTTCTTTTAACTTTTTTAAAAAATAATTTGCATATAATAATCGTACACAACAAACCTGTAAAATTAGCTCTGTAGTTATCAAGATAAATTTCCTGAGTCAGAATCTGGTGTTGCTTGCATCTATGTGAATTCAGAGTAATTTTTTTAAGTGACATCATATCCCTTAACTTGCTGAGAGTGAAATATGAAACATAGTGTGTAACCAGTTTTACATGTCCTTATGATAAATCCCTGTCTTGAGTGGAAATACTGTTCCATATAAACCCAGCCTTATAATGGTTTGACTAGCATAAATAATTTATGACAATAAAAGTGTGGTATGGCTGAGAGGACAGAACAAAATTTGTGCCTTCCAAAGGCAACTTGGAAACTAACCCCAGTGACATCCTTTCAAATGAAATTACCGGTGCTTGGATTTTGTAGCAGTGTAACTGAGATCAGATTGTGCCTCTGCATCTGGATTTTAAGCAGGCCTGTACAACATTATGGTGATTAATACTATTTGTAGCTGTGCAGCCTAACATAACAAGGGTAAACAGAAGTTATTTTTCAGGCCTTAATTTGTTTTTCCATGGTGAAGTTGGCGATGGGGATCAGGGAATCTCTGTCCTGTGCACGACAGTTCACAATTGCCTGAGGTGCACAACACAGAGTTTAAATTTTCCTCTGAAGCATCAAGGTATTGATCACTGCCAAAGGCAGGCTGGCTCCATGGGCAGCTCATACATTGCTGCAGCAGGAGCTCCCAGCTCAGGCTCTGTCTGTGCAGAGCTGCAGAGCCACAGCTTTTCCAGGGAAGGGCATGGCCTCAGAGCCCTCTCCGCTGTCCGGCAGGTGGCCGGTCGGTCCTGGCACAGGCTGCCTTCTGGTCCTCTTTCCCATCCTCTTCTTGCTGGAGGGCGGGATGGAACAGCCCTTGCCTCTCCAGCCTGGCAGCCCTATTCCTAGCTCTTTATGCACATCATCAGTTCCACTTGTCTGAATTTGTGGAGCTCAGCCTCCTTTCTGTTTGATGGATGGGTAAGCAACAAGATGCTGAAAAGTCAAAAAGTGTTGATTTCAGCCCTCTGACTCACTGTGGAATTTTAATGTCTCTTTCAAGAGCGGCCCACGTTTCTCAGGCGACCGATTAACCAAGTGGTGCTGGAGGAGGAGGCCGTGGATTTCCGGTGCCAGGTGCAGGGGGATCCCACACCCACGGTCCGGTGGAAGAAAGATGATGCAGACTTACCGAGGGGAAGGTGAGAGCCACATTCACGTTCACTTTCAGATTTCAATTGTTGCACAATGCTGGAATCCATCCCTGCTACTAGGAGTTTGTTCCTTGACTTTGTGTCCAAGATTTACTTCCCACATTGCTGCTCTTTTGGCACTACAAATCTTGTTCCAGAGGCAGCTGTGCAGGGAAGCCCAACCTGGGTGAATTGTCCAGGTAATGGGTTCCTGTGGAGGAAGGAAAAGTGATGTGTAGGTGTTGTGAGCACATGGGTATTCAGTGAATTTATTGGAGACAGTAAAGATGTTTTAGGACTGTAATGGTGATAGTAGCCTTCAGAATAATGTGCTGATACCAAGAGGGAGAAAACTTGGCAGGAAAGTTGCTCTGTTGCACTGGCAAGGTGAATTACAAGCAGAGCATGGTGGGCTTTGCTGGCTCCTTGGTTCATGTCTGTTAAGTCTTGGAGAGAAACCTTCCTCTTGGGGAAACAAAAAGCCATACTAGCAGAAGTGTAAAGCAGAGTTGAAATCTGGAACAGGCCCCCTGTGTTCAAGAAAGATTAATTTAGTCTGGAACAAACAAGGAGAAAATTTTAGTGAGCAGGGGAAGGGAGTCTCTCCTGCAAAAGAGTTTTAAATTAGTTTGGCTCCTTTCAACTAAAAGAGCAGTGTTTGGTCCTCATTTTCTGGAACTCTTTCTTGTTTTGATGCTGAATCATTATTTCATTAAAAAATCTCAACATGGAAATAAATAGCTCTGGGAACAGGAATTAGAGCCCAGGTCTCCACAACCCAACAAGTCTTTCTGGCACTGTGAGTCCTGATTTATTTTTGCACAGTTTTAATTTTAGCAGTAGACATGAATAGTGTCTCTTTCTTTTTTTCCCCCACCGTAGCTGACATTTTCTATCAGTTGAATATACTAATGGAAAAACACATAATCTAGAAAAAACACTTCTATGTAAGTTAGATACATATGTGTCTATATATATATATATATACTTTTAAAAAAATCATCTTCTTGCAATTAAAAAAAATTTAAAAGTGCCATAGCTGTTTTGCTTATTATAGTGACAGATGTGTATAAATGTAATACACAAAATGTTATTTTCAGGAGAAGACCTTTGGATGTCAGAATGGATTTTTCTCTTTGCTTCCACTTTAACTGTGTATTGTAGAGTAGTCCACAGTAAATACATTGTGTTTCTGTGATTTATTCTTGCCTTTGTGCTACTTCTGTTGTTTTAAATCATGTCTGCTTCTAGGTCTCATAAGCAGAAGTAATAGATGATGAACCCACAGTGTCTTTGGTTAGATTGCACTTCTATTAGATATTTTTTAGTGACTGTATCCCTTCTTTTTCTCCAACATCTGCACTTTGTAGGCAGATGCCTCTGATAATTAGCATTGCATGCTTTCTATTCTATAATTTTTCATTTATATAGCAAGATATGTGAGCATGTCTTCACTGTCCAAAAAGTGAACATTTCCAAACCATGCTGCATGACATTTAATCAAGGAAGATAAGCTTGGAACCTCTAAAACAAAAGCTATTGTGTTTTTCTGGATTTTTTAATACCAGCAAACAAAATTGCCCAGGTATAGTCTGAATGAATGGATGGATAGATGAGAAAATTATGATATCAAAATTTTATAAATTAGGAAAGAAAGTCAAAATGATTCCTCATTGAAATTGAGGGATTTTTTTTTGAGGTGNAGATATGTGAGCATGTCTTCACTGTCCAAAAAGTGAACATTTCCAAACCATGCTGCATGACATTTAATCAAGGAAGATAAGCTTGGAACCTCTAAAACAAACGCTATTGTGTTTTTCTGGATTTTTTAATACCAGCAAAGAAAATTGCCCAGGTATGACTATATGGATGAATGAATGGATGGATGGACGGATGAGAAAATTATGATATCAAAATTTTATAAATTAGGAAAGAAAGTCAAAATGATTCCTCATTGAAATTGAGGGATTTTTTTTTGAGGTGAAAGACAAACTGAGCTCCTGTATTTTAAGTGTTTTAACGTCTACAATGATATATAAAACCCTCAAGGTTTTCCCTTTGTTATTCTTCCCATATGCATAAATACTTCTGAGCAGATCTCTGAGCTATTTCTCTTATAACTTTCAATATAAATTTCCTGTTTCTGTAGCTAACAATGCTCTTTGCACATCTGTCTGTTTTTGTTTTTTCAATTTCATTTTGGCTTCATCCCTAGATTGCAAGACAATTATAGTAGGTACCTGTTTCAACAATTACAGCAGATTTTTAAATGTGTCTATTGTTGATTCAGCTTTCAAAAGTGTCTAGTTCAGTGACAACAAAGTGGAACAAACTGAATTTTTGTATGCATTTTGTTTCTGTAATTTGCTCCTGGTGAATGCCAGAACCAGTGACAGTGGATTCATAGTCTTTCAGAAATCCTAGTCTGTTTTTCCACCTTACCTTGTTTTAGTTGTTTTAGTGACTCATGAGAAAGCAAAGAGAAAAGTAATGCCAGTGATTTCTGGTGACAAATGTGAACAGTATTGCTACACCGAGTGGTGTGTTGAGTCGTAATTGGAAAATAATTTCAGGCTGTTAAAGCCCTAATTATAAAGGTCCCAGATGGACTGCAAGCATCTCCACTTGCAATTGGATTAAATGAGAAAAAAAAACCCCAACTTCTAAAGAAATTACTATGTTTGAAAACATAACTCTATAAAAAAATAATTTGGCTATTTGTCAAATTGTGTGTGTAATTGCTCAGGAGTATATAAATAACCACGCTTCAAATCTGAGAATAAACAGTTTATTCTGATGGGGCAAAACTTCATTCCCAATTTCAGTTGTTTTGAACTGATGATCTAAATCAACTATGATAGTCTGTGTTTTGAATTTAAAACCTTAAAGTGGTTCTTTGAGTAGCAGTTTTTTAAAATGCCTGGGAAACATTGGTCTCACTAGTGGTCAAAGGAAGTTACTTATCCAACATCTTGTAGACCTGAGATTTCAGACTATGATATATGTTATGGAGCTCCTCTGTGTATAACTGGGCAGGAATTAAACAAATGATAAATACTAGGTGAAAACAGTAGTGTGAGTAATGTGTGATAACTGTTTTCATAGTTCTTTTGCACCACTGGGATAAAGAATTATTTATATTCTTCAGTGCTTAAAATTCTTGTTAGAGCCTAAATTAGTCCCAGCAAATTAACATCTTGTTGATCTAAATGTTGATACTGCACCAACAGGGAGAATCAAAATCCAGTGTGAAGTCTAGGGTATGTAAAGCCTTTTTCCAGAAGCTGTCCACTTCAAATCAGTGACCCAAGACTGAAAAGCATTGTGAATCAAAGGTAGAGGCACATGGTGTATATTTTATTTTAATTGCTCTAAAAATTCAGCCTCACACCACAGCCTCCACAGGACACAAAGGGTGGGGAATAATTAATCAAGTATGACTCATGTCAAACTACTGGAGGTGAACAGGATGTTGTGGGGCCACCAGTCCTATGCCTTTGGCTGCAATATGAGGTTCACTATTCCATGAATAGAGTTTTTTCTCATTATAAGTGACACAAGGAAATGGCACAAAGATTGTGTCAAAGTGACTCAGACAATTGTGGCCATGCATAATGATTAAGACCTATTGAAAATTAAATAAACTTTGTCTTCATGCATTGAAATTTTTTTCCAGATACATGTTCAGGTGTCTTTCCCTTTGATGTCTGCTCAGCAGAAATAGAGATTATACTTTCCTTCCAAGGAGCTGATGGTCTCCTGTGTGGTATGGAACTCAGTATGGCCTGAATCAACTTTTCATTCATCTACATTTTAGCCCTGGTAACAGGAAGAAAATGACATTATTTGAGAGCCTACAGTATGAGAGTGGCAGATCTATGACTAGCAATTTAATAACATTTGAATAAGGTTTGTACAGTGTTTCATGTCTTCAAATTTTCTAGCGAAGCCAAGGAGAGCAGCTGCATGGTCTGTAATTATATAGCAAGTAATAAGTACTTTTTTTTTTTTTTAAGGAAGTGAAGAGATTTTCAATTACAAGTCAAAATTTATGACACACTATAATAACTGTTTAAACCTTTTATACAGAAGAAGTTAGCAGTGCCAGCTCTTCGGGAGAGTGAGGTTAGCTCAGCAAATGTATTTTTCAGTTGCATTAAAAATGACTGAGTAGCAATCACATAGGCCTTTTTTTGCATTCCAGCCCAGAACAGCTGTTTTAGCTCAGTAAATACATCTTTAATGAAATTACAACCTGCTCTTTTAAGTTGCATTTACAGGCACTGTCTGATTAGATGGATATTGTACTAGAGATGAAAAGTGGCAACTGCACCAACAGGGAGAGGTATTTGTTTTATGTGCCACCCACACAATGGGAGTGTGGGCAGAAAAACCAAGAGTCATGCTTCAGAAGGAAAGTGGTATGTAGTTTACACAAGGTATATTGCTAAGTGTTAAGAGATTGTAGGTTATTAAATGAAATAACACGCAGCAGTGAAAATCATAAACAGCACAGTAAGGTTTCTTATTTGCTGGAGATTAGGAATGTTCATTAAAAATTATTTGGGAATAAGCATTCTTAAAGCACAGAGTTAATGTATTCTAAGATATGTTTTAGCTGCAGCAGCACAAGCCTGTGTAGGTGTTTGTTTTGCTATGTTTTTAAAACTGGCCGCTTTTTTTTATGCATATGAATAGTCTGGGCAGAAATGCTGTCTGTCACACTTCTGATAGAGCTTAATGAAAAAGCACACCTGTAATGTCTCTGCTTTCCTCCATGGCTTCTCATGAGCCCAAAACTAGGAGTGTAATACGACATTTTAAAAATATCTCACTGTCTTCCAGATGCAAATCTTTGAAATGGATTTAAACACAACTGACAGCAAACCTAATGAACTAAGAAAAGCTGGATTTTTTCAGAGGAGATCCAAAAATAGCCTGATAGCCTGAGAAGTTTTGCATTTTTATTTCTCCATTGTGATGGGTTGACCCTGGCTGGATGTCAAGTGTCCCCCAAAACCTTTCTGTTTTCCCTTCCCAGCTGGACAGGGGGCAGAAAATATAATGAAAGGCTTATGGGTCAAGATAAGAATGGGAAGAGATCGCTCATCAGTTAGTGCCATGGGCAAAACAGACTCAACCTGGAGAAAAATTAGTTCAATTTATTATCAATCTCATCAGAAAAGGATAGTGAGAAATAGAACCAAATCTTAAAAACACCCTCCCCCCACCTTTTTCCTTGACAGGGATAGGGGCTTGTGGTCAGTTCATCACACCTTGTCTTTGCCACTGCTTCTTCCTCAGGGAGAGGAGTTTGCTTCTGTGCCTGGAGTTCCTCCTCCTCTCCTTCTGCACTGGCCTTGATGTCTGCAGAGCTGTCGCTCTCTATGAGAACTTTGGTGGGCACCTTGCACATATCCACCACATCCTGACCATAAGATAAGGTTCTGTAAGCAAGAGAGACAGTAATTTTTAAGAATAAACAGTGGTGCTCTGTCATTTCATTTATATTCTGTGGATAGGATATTGAGGTATTTAACTCCAGCCCCCTCTAGATACAACCAAGGGGAGAATGACCTTTCAATGAAATATGAGTTAATAACACTACAGCACTGTGTGCTTTCTTTGAGTTAATATCTGTGCAGATTGTAACAAAATGCAGTCTAATGTGTATTGAAAATTAATTAGAATGAAGAGTGTGTTTTAGTGTGTAATGAATATAATCTTTGGTTACATCAGCAAATTTCTATTGCAATTAATAACAATTAACGGTTTTAAATGAAGGGTCGGGGGAAAAGGATGTTTTTCATATTAGCTATATCACATGTACTATTTGTCATCTCTGGTTAGATCCTGTATGATTTGCATGCCCATGTTTTTTTTCTTTAAGCTAAAGCATTAAGGAGAGATTAGTCCCTTTATGAGGAGCATAGTGGGGAAGATGGGATGTTCTTAATAGCTTGTCAAAAAGAGACAGTGAAAGAAAGAGCTTTAGTATGGTATTTGTATCCTTACATACATCTGGAGCAGGAGAGGCACTTTGCAGGGGATGTTGTTGTGGATGTCTGGCACAGAAAGAGCTGCTCTGTAGCTTGCAGAGTCCGTGGGGCACAAGGGAACACTGGCAGATCTCAGCCAAGTGCAGCATAAGCATCTTTTCAGCTGTTATATTGAACCATTTGAGGAAACTTCTGTAAAATCAGAGATACCATTTAGAAATGGAGAAGTGATGAGAGATAAAATGGGTGCAGGGGTTGGTTAATTTTTGTGTATATAACATCAAGATGAGGTACCCCAGTGATGGTGGGGTGCCCCCTCCTGTAGCACTTTTGGTTGAGTATCCCTTTTCTCTGATCGCTATTTTGCCTGTCACTGAACCCTTCCTGCTCTGCAAGTGGAAATGTATTCCTTACAGTTGTATGAGGAGTACATGCCCAAGTGAATGTGTAAATGACAGCATTTTTTTACATTTTAAATCCCTCAGAACCTGACATTGAGTAAAGTCCTATAATTGCATCATCCCACAGTTACCCCAGGGGTTTATAGTCTAACCCAAGAGTTACCTGCCATTCCATTTGTCTGAAGAATTAAATGCTGTGAGCAAAAGTGGTAGATGTGTGGCTCTGCTAGACTGATCAGCAGAGAAACAGTTAATAACGTTGACATTTAAATTGGCTTCATGTTAAGTGTCAGTTCTCACCACAGAGCTGAAGAAGAGCTATTGTTTCAGCCAGTCTGTTTGCAGATTCATGAAAATACTCTCCAGTTGCTTACATAAGGGTCAAGGTTGGAAAAATAGCTTTACAACTCCATGGACAGCAGCCATAAAGGAATTGTGTCAACTAGCACTCCTGCCTGCATGTTTTCTCTTTATGCTGTGTGAACTATTGGTGATCTATGGAGTGATCACTGACAGTGCACTAGAAACAGTATTGTCACAGAAGAATGTTGTTATTTCTCTTTATTCTTTCTTATTCTGCAGCCTAAAATGGTTAAATTTCAGAGCATTAATGAAGTCAGTAGAAGAGTTCAGAAACAAAATTAAATGCCAGTTGTAGTAGCCTCAAACATGGGTTTATCTGAATTTTCCACTCACAGAAGGCTGCTGTAAAAAATAGTCTTGCAGGAAGAGGACAAAGTGAAATTTAATGTAGAATTTCATTCAAAATACTCCTACTAGTGCTTAAATATTTCTTTAGTGTCAAAAAAAGCAAAGTATGCAATGTAAAAGCTTAGTAATCACATGGTTTGTATACTGTATTTATAAATTTTAGAATATTAAGGTAGCCTTCTTTCTATTATCAGTTTATTAACCATTAAAATCATAGAATTAAAAAGTAAAGATCATTAACTGTGCATTTTTTTTCCATGGAAGCCTCAGGAAAGCAGGGAAGATGAAGATCTTAGTTATATTCAAGTGGGAGTAAGATTCAAGAGCTCTAACCACTGGTGCTACTGAAATGTCTGGCCTGCAGGGATGTCTTCTCCTTTAACACATTCCATCTCTTCATGGGATACAAAACTTGTCATCTGAGTTAAAAACAAATTAACTTACACTGTCAGTGAAAACACTTTAATGGTAAAGTTTTAAGCCTAAAAATTATTTCAAGTTCCTATCACTAAGTTCTATGTTCATAATTGCTTAACTAGCAAAATGTACTTTTTAAGAATATGACTTCTGGCTCAATTGAAGGCACTCTCATTACAACATTAACATGACTTCATCTTTAATTGCCACTTCAAGGTTGGTTACTGATTCAAAATACAGATTAGGAAATATTTCATTTCTCTGACAAGTTTATAGTAATCTTCCATGTGCTTTAGGCAGATAATAATAAACAGGCAAACACAAATTTAGTTTATCTCAAACTCCTCATGATCTGCCTGCTCATGTTAAAAAAATGCATCAAGCCAAGTTTAGTGGGTGCATGATGCCAGTCTGGTCTCAAATCTTCTTACTTTGTTCCAGTCCATGCAGTAACATTTCAATTTTTCAAAAGCTGAAATGGACAAAACCAGATAACTCTGAGCATCAAGGGTACTTTTCTGAGGGATGAATTTATGGCACAGGCATTAATAATATAAATCTCCCTGACTGCCTGACAAATGTGTCTCATCTGTGAGGGGAAGGACTACTCCTGGTGATGGGAGGATAGGTCTCCATGCCAAGTGATTACAAGGTCTCTTAGATCATACTTCAACCAAAGCTCCAGTTTCTGAAATGTGGAGCTCTGTCTGGAACTAAAATCAAATCATAAGTCCATTTTGGGTAATTATCATGTGGTAATTCCCTATGAGTACACTTCCATGTGCAAACAGAGATGTGAAGGATCTCTGCATGAGTTTAGATAGGATTTACTGAGTCATTGATTCCCAGACATATGTTTTGTTCTTAGCTGCTGTTTGTTTCCAAATTATTTCAAAGAGAATCAAAAACCAGTCTCAATTTGCTTTCTTGGTTCTCTTCTGAGCACATGGCTCCTGATTTTTTAAGAGACTACACATTTTTATGTGCAGTCACACCTGTCTGTTTGCATGTAAGAGCAGTGCTGTGTAGTGTAATGCTTCCAGATAATTTGGAAAACACTATTTCCTTGGAAACAGGTATGGTTTCCCAATGTTGGCCCCGTAACTGTAACAGCTGTACACATATTTTATTAGACTTAGACCATTTTATTGAATGCCTTGCTTTAAAACACAGTGCAATGTGGGTTTCTGTTTTATATTATTGCAATTGAGTGTATCTACTCTATCAGATAGAAATAATCTGCTGATCACAACCCATAAGAGGTTTTGGACTAAAGCAGAACCTGAGTCAGCATAATTGAAGAAAAATCACAATAGTACATAGCAGCCTGTGTCACACAGCTCTTTTCCTGGTTTGTTGTGTAGAATAAGGAAATACGGAATATAGAAACCCTTTTATATGACAGCTTGCAAACATGCATCACACAAAGAAATTCAAAGTAATATAATATTGTCTTCTGCCTTCTCTGGCATGAATGGCAGAGCTAAAAAATAAATGAGTATCTGGACATGTAGATGTGAGGAGTAGCCATCCTGTCAGCACCTTGGAGATAGCTCCCTGGTAGCTCAATTTATCATGGCTGTAAGCAGTGTCTTAGAGCCACCCAGCAAAAAGCAGCTTTTGATTTCAGGGGCACAACAGAGTAATTTGAGACCAGTGCACACAAATATATCCATAACTGTCACTTATTCAGGTTTTGCTAGAGAAAGAAAACCTGACACTCCTACATCTTTCCCCAGAAAGCTGTTACCCATATACATTTGGGCTTCTTTCTTCTTCCGCTTATCAGTGCATGGGATGGAAGTGAAAATAACTCAACTTGTGTCAGATATGCATTGCCAGTGGGCATGGAGGCTCTCCCTTCTGCTGCTGGATCACACAAGCCTGAAGCAGGTAACAGCTCACACTTCCCATCTCACTGCAGCTTCCCTCTGGCTCCCTCCATCTGGCACGGGGATGCAGGAGCCAGTGAAAAGCTGTGGCACTGTGCTGGGAGCTGAAGTGCCAGCACCTCAAAACCAAAGAGGAGACAGAAGCTTAAGCCTCCTTAACTACCTCCTGTTTACCCTGGTTTTGGCCAGTAGCCTCTCTCTATTTGGGCTCCCTAATCAGCGATGTTGTGAGCAATCTTGAAGCTTTGTGCATGTTCTGCAAAACTGTTTGGCAAACAGGCAAAAGAAAATACAACAAAGTCATTTTTGTGCCATCTCTTAAAAGAAAAAAAAGAAGGCAAGCCTACAGTGTGTACATACAAAGATTCCAATTTATTATTTAATAGTTTTTATTTACAAGAATGTTTTAGATTAAAATATATACCTGATATAAATTAATGGAATTTTTTTAACAGTCTTTAACAGTTCAGATGTGATTTTTTCCTCTTGCAATATCCCTTTAGCAAGAAATAAGAGTTCTTGAGTTGGGCTTCTTGAGTTCAGCGGAGCATTCTGGGAAGTTTAAAGTACACCACTAAAGCAAGTACATCTTTGTATTACCAGTTAGGCTACTTTGATATTTAGGAATGAAATTGCTCCAGCTGCAGATGCATTTTTGCTATCTGTGCATGTTAAAAACAAAAGAGGTACGTTTTTTTTATGCATAGCTGCGTGCACATTTTTGAAAATATGGAGACCAGGGGTTCTCTGAAACACTGTGGAAGATTTATATCAAATGCAAAAAAACCCAAATATTATTGTTAAATATCTCTAACTTCAGTAAATTTTTCTCTCTTTATTTTTTTATTTGATAATCATGAGGAAGATTGATGGCTGAGTATGAACAGATACACTTCCAAATGTGGGGAAAAAAATTCCAACTGTGACAAAACCAGTTCAATTCAAGTTTATTCTTAGATGCTTAAGTTAACACATGAATTCAACCTCAGTACATTAATCTGTGATACTTAAAAATAGTTAATGTGTTTTGTTTTATTTGCTATTTGGTTGAGCAGATGGTAATGGTTTTGACACAATTCAGTTTTTTATTTTTCTTCTTTTCTTTTCTTGAAAAAGACAAGGCTCTTTTTCCCACTTTGTCACAGCTGGTTACCAATCAATCTCAATTCACAGTACAGTGATGATAGCACATGTTGTTCAGGGGCCAAATCTGATTGGGTTGCATTTTCAGCAGTGTTTCATATCAAAAAAAAAATTGTGTCTGTATGGCAGTGACTGTCAGCACACTATTGTACAACTGTCATTAATCAGAACTAGCAACAATGAATGCATTCATATGTGCCAGAGACTGCCAGATTTCACTCAAAATCACCCAATTTCTATTAGAATTTCCTCACCAGCAGTGTTTTCTCATGTGCCTCTTGTTTCTCTCTTTCTTTTTTCCTTGCCAGTCCCCTGCCAGCCGCTTCCTTTTCGCTTAATTAAAGGCAGACCTGCTCTATTACTTGCAGAACAGAAATTATGTAACGTGGTGCCCAAAAGTGGCTGGTTTATATCTGGCACAGACTGACTGACTGTTTAAAAGACCTCTCCCAGCTCAGTCTGATGGCTGAAGTCTAAGCTGAACCGAAAGGTTAAGCACCTCCGAATGTTTAACAAAGAGAAGTGCTTCAAATCAATTAGATGTCCATAAACATGTGAAACTGATGTCTGACGCCCTGTGGTTTTAGCTCAATGCTGCATTAATTGGCTAGGAGTCAGCAATATTTGGGCAATATGTCACAAGTTGTTTCTTGACACTGCACATATTTTGAAGACATGGCCTTCTTCGTGTACTGGTAACGTTAAGGAGCAATTTAACCACTGCACCCTGGTTTTCTGCCATTCCATTGTCAATCCAGGAGCCTGGTAAACACTCTCTGGATTGGTATTAGCAGAGAGGACCCTGATCCTCATTCCCAAATATTCTGAAGCACTAATCCAGATGAGAGTGAACTTCCACAGAAAATGAGGTGAAAACATCTTGCTATGGGGATTTGAGGCTCTAGAACAGAGAGGAGACAAGGCATTGTTAAGGCTGAGCAGGTGGATGCTTGAGAAATTCAAAAGAGTTCGGTCTCCATACCTTGTTATTTTGTTTGTGCTGCCGAGGGTCAGGCTAAAAGCCAGTTTCCCTCCTTTCTCCTTCCTGTCTGCTTCATCTGCCAAAGCTCTTCACTGATCTGTGGTGACTTCTGGGGACAGTGCTAGTGGAACAGATGACTGACGGGCAGCATATCAGTACTGCAGGACAGCAGATGGTTCTAGCACCCCACGGGTCCATCCACGTATGAATCTAATTGCTAGATGGCACGTTCTGTCAGGGTGGTCCAAAAGTATGGCCTGTTGGAGAAGCAGGCTGGGAGAGATGAACCTGTCCTTGAAGTAATTGTTAACTGGACCATGACAGTGACATGTTTACGCCACCCTCCGTTTGGTGACCCAAGTGGGAGCTGATGGCTGTACCCACCACCCTGCGTCCTGGCATGCCATGCAGCTGGCTCTTCCGCCCAGCAGCCTTGGCACAATGTGCACGATTGGCAGGTGCAGGGATAAAGGCTGCCGGAGCCTCCGAGGCAGCTGGCTGGCATGCCGGCACCAGCACATCCGTGACAGGAAGCAGAGTGAGTCAGCTGCAGCCCACAGCATGCTGGAGCTCCCTGTCCCAGCCTGCCTGCATCCCAGTTCAGGCAGCCCCTCTCTCAGATACAGTCCTGCTGCCTGGCTGTTTTGCTGTCGGCAGCATTAAGTGAAACACAGGGATGTTATCTCTTGTATGAAAAAGAAAAAAAATCAATTACATAGATGGCTAATTGTTGCCCAGCTTTATAGCCCTGATTCTGATATCCAATTCATATTTATATTACAGCTGATCTTAATTTCCTCATCATACAGGAGCTGAATGCAAATTTATATTTTCAGTCTCCTAGAGCTGGCCTCGTGTCAAGAAAATAAGCATTCGCTCTTGTCTGCAACTCTGCAATCACCAAAGACAAATAACTGCTCCATCGTTGTAGGATAATGTTGTCATATTCTTGAGATTTTTAAGGGGGACAATTTGCCCCTTCTGTCTTATGAAAACAGTGATTTTTATTTGCCACTGACTAATGCAGC
This sequence comes from Ploceus nigricollis, assembly GCA_013399945.1. Taxonomy (NCBI): domain Eukaryota; kingdom Metazoa; phylum Chordata; class Aves; order Passeriformes; family Ploceidae; genus Ploceus; species Ploceus nigricollis. The sequence goes on along the minus strand of VXBC01002115.1, from coordinate 974,146 downwards.
ACAGCATGCAAAATGACATAATTTGTGAGCAGTCTAGAGGAAATGTTCTCTAGCTGCATGTGGCTGTTGAATGTAGTTGTAATAGATGTGTAGCTCTCCAGAAGGTGCGTATTAAGTTCTCTAACATCATAACTACCTGCCCCCTCACCACTACCAATGGCACTGTGCTGGCAAAAAAATTATCCCTACCAGTTTCTAAAGTTTGCCATGACATCTATTTACTTATTCTTACCCTTGGCATATCTCCTATTAATCAGTTAAATCTGAGGTACTACATATACATACAATTAAATGTAACTCCCAAGGAAATGGGTATTATATGTGTTTATGTTAACTCTAACAGATTGGTTAGCCTCAAATTCATCTTTATTAAATTATTTCTAATTGATAATAATTTCTAATTGATAGAATGGGCCTACTGAATATAGAAAGAAGTTGTATTGTGGTGAGTGTGAAAAGATTTCTTGACTGCTCTTTGTTTTTGGAATTGCTAGGAATGCTCTAATTGATGTTGTGAGCTTTAGTTAGACCTAATAGAAATTTAAATGTTTCACCATATGGGATCTTTGAGTTAAGATGCTTTGAAGTCTGTTAGCACACGGTGCTCTCTCTACAAACCTATACTAAAGGAACTAATAGCAATATATGTTATGTACACAAAAAAAGTTATGTTTCAGATTCCCAAAGGATCTAAAAATGCTCATAGAGCTTGACAACATCCCTCTGACTTGTTGCATTGTGTCTTTATTCATCTAAACATTTAAGGGTGCTCTTCCATATGATTTCAGTGTGTTTCCTGTACAAGTCTATAAGGCCTTTCCTGCATAACAAAAAGAAAGTAAATGAGTCCTTCTAAATTATGTCATGACTGTGTATACAGTGAGAAATAGTATTGACACCTCCTGAAGTCTAGATCTGTCTTTAGTTTAGCATTCCTATTTCACTGATACATGTGAATTTGAAGCCAAGTCTAGATTCAAGGTGATTTAATGTATCATATCAAGAAGAGATGTTGTTGAAAATAATTTGACAAAATAATATTTAAAGGGTAAAGTATCTGTGCTGATAACCAGGGTTTTCCTGATTTGGCAACCAAAGATATTTTATACAGCATGAAGTCTCCTGCTGACTTTAATGAGCTTTGGATCAGAGCCTAAAAAAGTTTGTTAAGCATGACTTCTGCAGGATAATAACAATTTAGCTGAAAATATTTTTCTGGGTATAATCAGTCTAAATGCCTTGAGAATAAATGTTTACTACATATTGGAGTATGTTGCATTAAGTAAGTTTTATACATCCTCATGTATAAAACTTAAAGTTTTAGAATTTTTTCAACAGTAGAAGCAAAGAAATGGACAAAGCACAATTGAATTGTTTCTAATTTCTTTTAAGAAGGAGAAAATGTCATTGTCCACCCTTATTGAATTGTTTTGTTGTATTTCTGTGAAATTGATAAATCTGCTTTAATGTGCCTCTTCAATAAATGTCACCTTCCAGAGCCTGAATATATTTTTTATTGTTTGCAATTGGGTAGTATGAGATCCTACCAACACGCTTACCATTCCCTAAGGGATTGCTGCTGTAGGGGAAAACTGTATATAAAAGGAAATTTCCAAATCAGCAAAAGGTAAAACGTGTAGCTCACAGTTAAAGGCATGATAAAACTGACCTGTCATGTATTGATAACTGATGTCTGATACCTTAATTTTATCTTATTGCTCTAGATCAAGGACAAAGTGAATGATATTATTAATAAAGCCCTAATACTGAACATAGCAATACTAATTCTATGTAAAGTTTCTAACTAATGCAGAGTGCAATAAAAATGTCATGGAGATTAATGCTTCATGGAATTATCTAATGCTGGATAATAATTTATCTTCCAAAGCTGGCTCCAAAATAGATTCAGACTGGCGTTTTCCAGGTGATAGTTTCTGTCCATTTCTGCTGCCCACAAAAAGAGTTTTCACTCTTTTGCTGTGACACAGGTATGACATCAAAGACGACTACACCCTGCGGATTAAGAAAGCCATGAGCACAGATGAAGGAACCTACACCTGCATCGCCGAGAATCGAGTTGGGAAAGTGGAAGCCTCTGCTACGCTCACCGTGCGAGGTGAGTGCTCCCGCAGAGGCGGGGCCTGTGTCCTACACGGATAATTGCTTTCTGATGAGATGGGCCCCATCATTCCCTGCCCTTGTTTGGGTTCCACACACCCTTTGCCATGGTGGCTGCCACACCGATTTACAGCGCAGGTGAAATCCTGGTCCTGTTGATCTCTCGTGCGAAATTTTAATTTATTTCAGTGGGATAAGATCCCCCTGCAGTTAAAGTCCTGTCCCAATGTGTTTTTATTGAAGAGCAGATGCATATATGCATAAGCAAGCACTACATAACTGTGGGCATAGACATGAATATGTGAGCCATCAGCTCAGGCTATTAGTCACGTTTCTTTCTTTAAGAAGTATAACGAGTAGAGTAACTATATTTATTAATGACAAACATAATACAGATAATATTATGATGGGATTAGCTCTGCCATAATTAAGCTCTCTACCACTACTCTTTATCCAAAAAATAAACCACAGCCAAAGGAAAGAGAAAATCCTAATTAAATTTTATAAGTATTGCAAGGTAAAGAGTAATTATTATCTCCTAAAAATATTTGTGGTCTCTAGTATCTACTCACTGTTTATGTGCTGCTCTTTGATTTGGTAAGGAGGTTTTAAGGCTAGTGGAATAATGAGTTGCCAAAATATCTTTCATGACAGTACATACAGACATGCTAAAGATTATGGGGAGGGAAAAAGTTTGTAAGCTAATATTTCTATTTGAGTAAATAGATTATAATAGTTATTACTTCATTCCAAAAGATAAGCAGCAATTTGGCACAATGGATATCAGGCAGACACTATTTCACAGTTTAGTGGTGCATGCTGACGGTTTTCAGGAGAGCTGTGAAAGGTTAATAAAAACATTTTTAGCTTTATCTGTCCTCCTCTTTTCTTACACATTAAATCAAATGTTCAAAGTCTCAATGGATTGCTTTATTAGAACTGGGGTCAACTGACCCAAGAGGCCAGCTTCCATTTCCATCCATTTAATGCATGGACACAGTTCAGTTTAATTTGCTGAATTCAAAGGAAAAAAAAAGCCACTGAGTGGCTTTGTAGGGGCAGACATGTTAGTATGTAACAAAGAAAAGACAGCATTGTGATAATCTGTTGAAGTATTACCTCAGTGTTCACTTTAGACTGTAAGTGACAATATGGCTCTTCCCATTTTAAGTTGAAGAAATAGGTGTGTAAGAGACTGTTCTTCCCTTTTGTAATATGGGAAAATTAGTCACCACAGCCAACTCCCAGAAACAGTCTCACTCTGTTCCTTTGTCACAGACAGGATCAGAGTGTCCAGTAATTCTGGTAACCAATTCCCTGGCCTTTAAACACTCCTAGAACTGTGTTCACTGTGCACATTACTGGAGCAAACCTTTTGGATTTGCTGCCCTGACTTTTAATGTAAACAATAGCTAGAACCCAGCAAAAAAATCCTTTAAAATCACTGGAGCTTGAACCCAATGAAATTAAAGGGAAAAAAACCCAAGGAAATGTGTAATTTAATCGATTTTCCCTCAGTAAAAGCATGTTTTCATTATCTTGTGTATTTTTCCCCCTGGGTTTGTCATTTACAGTCAAATACATAATGTTTATTCAATACAAAGGAAGCCATGATATTAGAAACATACTACATGTTCAGGGTATGACAGAAAATGAGAAAAACCAAGAAATTCATTGGAGAAAGCTATTACTCTGAGTTTTGTGAAAACATAGGACTGGGAAATCTCCCACTGACTTTAAGGGGATGATGAACAATGGACTTCTTAATTAAATAGAACTTTAATTCTGAACTCTTAATTAACAATGTTGTCTGACACTGGTTTTACCATGTCATGTAAAGGAGCAAAACCACTTATCATTTCAAAATTTACCTTGAGCTTGTCTTGGACCTTGCAGGTGTCATGTAGTTCCATCTGCACACCTGACAACAACCATGTAATCCTTAGCTCCCTCATTCACAGCTCCATCTTCTTAAACCAAAGGATGGGGATGCAGTCAGGAAAGTTGCATTACACTGTCACAAACAACAGCAGAATCAGAGCTGTGGCTCAGACTCCCATGTTCTCTCTTGGAAAGATGTGTATCACTCTTACACCTCATCTTTCTGCAGAAGAAGGAATGTGTCCATAATACTGGAAGCCAAAAAGTGCTCCAACAGATGATGGGTGAGAATGGCAGCAGACTAGACATAGTTAAATGAAATGGGGACAGAGCCATGGAAAGGTTGAGAACTAAGAAGGGCCTCGCAAGCTCTGTTACCTCTGAATTTGCATGTCTTACATTTGGCCCTAGCCTGCACATAAGCACACAGGGCTGGTAATCTTCTTAAAAATTAAAAAAAAAAAAAAATTATGCCATTGCTCAGAAATGTGTAATTATTGCTGCTGATAAAATAAGGGAAGCTTTGCCTGCACAGATGCAACCTGGAGTCAATTTTATGTCCAAATTTTCAGCTCTTCTTCTGAAAGAGATGTCTCTATTTTATTAGCAGAGGGACTGACAGCTCTCTTCCTCAGCACAAGTATAATGAAGGGCTGTTCTATAACCAAGAAATCACTTGTTGCAGTGGCAACTTTCAATCTCTGTATCAGCCTGAAACAGTATTAACCTGTCAATCATTTAACAGCAATTTTTTTAGGAAGTAGAAGTTACCTAAGCAGTGATTTGGGAGGTTCTGGGTTGAAGTCCCTGTGGCCATTTCAGCCCATTTGTTATATTTTCATCAGCACTGTCAGTGATGAAAAAGCACTGTGCTGTAAGCTTTCATGCCCATTATTGAATGAGAAAAACTGTCTTGGGCTTTCTGTAGCCCTTACTGCTGTACTGACTGGTCATGCTTAAAATTCATCTGGTATTTGACTCAGAAAGCAAATGCCTTGCATGACATTAGGCAGTGTGAGACTTAAATTGATGTGTTCATTGGGATCTAAAAGTTTGTGCTAATGCAATGCAATTTTTCTTTTATCAGGCATTAACAATGATACTTGATGATGGCATGCGAAGATAATAAAAATGTTTCTCAGAGAATGGTTCCAGTCAGCTTGTTCAGATGCTGTGCTCAAGTAAATGGGATGATAGTGTCACGTGACTAAACAATAACAGCAGTGAACATTTGACTTAGGCTGCCATTTGAGGGGTTAGCAATCATGGTAGTATCCATAGTGGAAAGTAACATTACACGTCATGCATTCTGACAGATATTCTTTTCTTTTTTTAATTTCCTTTTTATGTTCTCACTACACCATTGTAATGTCAACAGCTCGCCCCGTTGGTAAGTAACCATCCTTCTATCCATTTTAGCATGGCTTCATGCAATGCTTCATCTTTCATTTGCAACAGCATTTCACTGGCTGGGATAAGCAGCCAGCGCTTTATAGTTGTACCTGTCTAACACCAGGGAAGTGGTTTTGTCTGCCAAAGTGCTATTTCCAAACGTTGTATTTCCTGCTGTGTCGTGTACGAGCACATTTGCCAAATCACCAAGTACCGGTCGGTGAAACGGGGTGGGTGTGCCGATACCGAGCCACAGTCACTCATTTAGATGCTTTTATTGGTCTGGTTTTGGGCCTGGTGTAAAAGCCACTGAAATCAAGAGAAGGGTTGTGTTGACTTTGGTGAGCTTCTCCCAGGCCCTAAACAATCAGCTCATCCTGCTTTTCCTGCACAGCAGTAAAAGCACAGGCTTTGCATGTCCCGTCTTTCTTGTATCGTATCGTTCTAAGAGTTCTGAAATGAAGAAGTCCTGAAATTGAAGAGGGGATGGAGTAGATTTCTGTGCTTGCTGAGGAAGTTCATCACTGGTTTCTGCCCTTGAGGCATCTTGGAGCGCAGTTTGGAGCGCACTGTATAGGATGCAGGCTGTTTTGAATAACAAGTCCTGAGGAAGACAAACTCTAGGTTTTAAATCCCCACAACTGAAAATTTTATTATTTCCTGTGCCTTCGAAATCCTGTAAATGCATAAAAATCTTACTGAGGATAATGGAAAATTTGCAACTGTCAGTAGCTGAAATTCACTTCTGGTGTTCAGAAATATTCCAAACGTACAATTCAATTTTCTTTCATGAATATTTACTCTGTGCCTACATGGATTTAGTTTAATGAGCTGCATTGCTCCTCTGATATTTGTAGTTTGTATTTAAGTGTATCTTTTAGAATAATAATATGGTAACTCTGATTTTTTTGGATTAGTGTAAAAAGTCAGTACTAGTGTTTATGGAGATTGATGAGGGGTTTGGTCTTTATTTACTTAGTCAAAACTTTTGTTAAATATGTATTTGACTAAAGTTTATGAGTTTGAATTCATCTCAGCTCTTCACTGTTCTGAGTTTGGAAGAAGAAAGATTGGAGTAACTTAAAGATAAAATCCAGGTTAGGCCTCTGTTTCCAGAACTAGGGTGATCCCATCTTATTAACTTGCTTGAACTAACATCCATGGAACCAAGCCAAATACCTCCATAGTCACAGCATGGCTTATCCACACCTGGAGAATTCCCTGTGCAGAATAGAAATTTACCCTTCTCCATCTGGGATTTTGATAGCAAGCTTTAAACCCAAATCACTACTGTATTATTTTGGCATTAGGCTCGTTCTCAAGGAATTCATTCCCAGGAGCTGCAAAAGTGTAAAACTGCAGTAAACTCAGGAGAAAATTTTACTGTGCTTAGAAAATGTGGCATGAATTTAGTGTGCTTCTTCATTTACCAAGAAATGCCACGAGATTTAAATTATTTTGCTTGTAGAGCAAGCAAGACTTTTTTTTTTTTACTTTGCTGACTCTTAAAAGACAGGCAAGGAAAAAGAAATCATAAAGTGGAGACTGTTTCAAGCTCTGTGAAAACTACATAAAATAAATGACTGGAGATTCACAAGAAAATGATAGGTTTCAGCAGTGTTGCTAGTGTCTCATTTCACAGCACTGATTCTTTTTAAAAATTTTTCAGACCATTGAGTCATCCCTGATTCCATCTCCAAAGCTTATATAGCAGGTCTTGGTCTCAAGTTACTTTATGTCCAGGTATATGATTGTGTGATCGTGCAGTGGTCAATTCCACATATTCCCTGCCCAGGCTATTTTATTTTGTTGAAAGAGAACAACTGTGACAAAGAAATCTATTCTTCTACAGAATTTATTTAGGAAACTGAAATTAAAATGGTTGATCTTGAAAAAATTAATATATGGGCATGTGGTCCTTATCAAATTATTTAATTTAGTGATTATCTTTGTGGCTTGTGACATAGAACTCCCATACAAGTGTATGTGGGGATTGCTGTGTATTAGCAGATCAGAGTCAGTCACTTCTATCTGATCCTGTACCTGTAGAAAGACAGTGATCGTGTGTACCTGTATTGGGTTTTTTGCTTAAGTACCTGAAATAAAACTAATTTATGTAGTTCACTGCTCTATTTTATTCAAGACTACACAAAGAAGGTGGCTATCCATCCTGTTTTTTTGAAAATTTAAAGTCTGGTAAGACAAAGCAAAGTAACTTCCCTCTCCACCAAGAAACCCAAGTAGTCTTCTGTTAAAATTGTCATTTAGCAAGCACAGGGAGTCAAACCTTGTAGCATTTTTTTGTTCAGGAATTTAACTGGAATGCAGAGCAAAAATACCTCTCCTTACCTGAAGGAAGCTAAAGAAAACCCTACTTTGTGTAATTAGCTCACAGCTTTCTAGGAGGATGACATTTTAACAGAAGTATATTTGTATATTTATGTATATGTTAAAGTGCAGGGGAGCACTTAAAAGTTTATATTTTTTCATGACACCAGAAAATTATCTAGATACTTCTATCTTCCATCGTCTCCAATTCAAAGCAGACATGTTTTGCCTTTATTATGTTTTAAACAAGGCAAAACAATTTTTTTTCCAATGAAGTGTAGAGAAATATATTTTTAATGATTTAGATTTGTATTTCTTGTTGCAAACAGAATAATTTTCATTTTCTAGTCAGTTTTTGCCTGTTTCAAATATTTGTACTCTGTTAGGTGTGATATTTTTATTTTAATTTCAGCTTGAGTGGAAAATTCAGGAGTGGGACTACCAATGACCATCTTGGGTTCAAGCACTTATTAACAAATGGTTCGTACTACACAGATAAAATGAGGTATGGTGCTGCCTGAGGTGGGTGGCAGCTGGTGAATTTAAAAGCTCTGTGCCAGATTACTCATCATGTTTGAATTTGCTGCTGGGAATAAATGTGTTGCCTGTTTCTAAAATAGATTATTTATAACCTTTTGAAAAGATTTCTGACAGGATTTACAACAGATGGGTTTAGGAAACAAGATATTTATCCCTATTTAGACCATTTCTATAGTTATTTCACTGATTAGGTAGATTTTCCAGATGAGCAAGTTAGAATTTTCTCATTTTTGCATTCTGCTGTATTTCGTATGGCAGTTGGGCAGGAGCACAGCTGCTGAAAGAAGCACAATAGTTGGGAAGAGCCCAAAAGTTTCAGGAACGCTGACCCTCTTTTCAAAGGCAGTTGCTGTACTGCTTTGAGATGGAGGACCTTCAAATGGAATATCTATGGAGATCTGTCTGATGTCCCAGTTACTTTTTTGTTAATAATACAAAAAGTCATTCAGATGACAGAGTACTACTCAGTTCGCAAATTAATTTCAACTAAGTCCAAGTGAAAATACAGTTCTTTCCATGTCAGTTGCTTTGCAGTAAGTCAAGTTTACTTAGTTTTTTGGCGTGTGCTGTGGCTCATCGTCCCAAAAAGAAGAGACTTGCAGCAAATACTTGGATACTTTTGCCACCAGATAGAAGTGAAGTATTTGAACTTAGCTAAGGGACTAAAGGAAGACTAAGTACAGAAACTGAACTCTGTCATGATGGTGAAGAGACAGCTAAGACACCTGCCATGAATTTTCCGAATTTCCTATTAGTTAAATGCAGACTATTGGCATTTAAGTGCAATATGACTATGCATATTCTGCACTGGGAAGTTTTCATGACATAAATCAGCCTGGCATGACTTAATGGTCTGTTAAGAGTGGTGCAGCATGAAAAACAATAGAAAGGGCTGTATTTTATAGAAAATAGTATTAGGTTTTGTGATATTGCTCAGATGGTTCAGATTGGTAAGTGAGAAAGAATTCTCTTTATTCTTCTTTATTCTGACTCTTGCAGGGAAAGTCTGTATGCAGTGAATGCTTTTATTTTTATTACATTCATGAACATATCACCTTCACTTGAGACACTGAGGATTGATAAAATATCAGTAATGTGGATCAATGTGTGATGGGAGAGATAAGATGGTGCTTGGTGCTATGATGCCATCTTTCAGTGGCAGAAATCTCAAATTTGTATCAAAATGTGCTCTCTTGCCTGTCTGGTACCACTTACAGAAATTTTCAGGAGAGGGTAAGGACAACAGTGGACATTGGGCTTTTTGGACTTGTTAAATGAAAGAGTAAGACATCATTATTTTTTAAAAAGTCAGAAATTCTTCAGATTAAAAGGTTGCTGTAGAATGACATTCTGATTGCATTGTATGCCAGTAAGAGATTAAAATATGGAGCTAACTTGTTTGTTACAATTCCTTGTAGCCTGTAAATGCCACTCTAAAAATCTTGAAGTCCTTAGCGTATCTACTTTGCCTACAGTGCAAAGGAAGTACAGGGAGTGATCAAGAGTCCCATTATTTTAATTTTCTTTTAATTGCTGAGCTCTAGCTTGGGAAGTTTCAAGGAGTTTAATGCATAACTTTTAATTTTTAACTTTGAAAGTTTCTCAAAGCGTGCTCAAATCAGTGGGAATTGTTTCCCTATTTCTTTAGCTTCTGAGTTCTGAGTATATCCATAAGTCTTTGAAGATTAGTATAAAAAAAGTCTGTTGATGTGTTGCTCTCCCCAAGCTTTTCCCTTCCTTTCAGTAAAAGGAGTAATTGGTTACCTTTCCTTCAAGAGGAATGTGGAAATCAATACATTAATGTATTCACTTTTCCCTTTACTTTCTTTGCTCTTATTGCTGCCAGCCAATTTACAGCTTGGATGTGATCTCAGTGTTACTCAGCAGCAAAACTACTGTGTGCCCTATTCCTTCAATGTTCACATTGTCAGTCAGAATAAATAGTCATTTTTCTTCCTCTCTCCTTTTTCTCTCTTCGTTTAACAGTGTCCCAAATTGAGTAGAGTATCTCCTCTCAGCCTTCTTTATTCTCTAGGGTAAACAGGCCAGGAATTTGTCACCTTTCTCACTATAGATGCAGCCTGTGAGCCTGTCTGGGCTCTTTACCCTTCTCATCATCTCATTAGCTCTTCTCTGCAGCATGTGAATTCCTGTCCCTTTGAAGGAACTAACCAGATTACACTCATTATTTTGATGAAATCCTACTGTATCAGCAAGGACTGTGATCAGCAAGGACTCCTTTTTAAACATATTGCCAACAAACCATCCTGCTATTTCCCCTGAAAAGAGGAATCAAGGCATATTACGTGTCTTTTTGTTGGCATAATTTGTTTTGTTTGGTAAACTCGGAGAAAGTAAGAGCAGCACGAGCCATCCCCTAAGGGTACAGTTTACATAACCAAGCAGGCTAAAGTGTTAAGATTCTAGAAGAGCACATCTTTTCTATGTGATTGAGCAAAAGGTATATCCTGAATCTCAGGCACTTGGGAAAAAGAAAAAAATTACAAAGCATTGTTTAGAGAAAGTCCTGAGTAATGGGAGTTATTGGGCAGACAGAACCAATGCTCCCTTTCTTCATGTGCAGCAAAACTAAATGAAAAACTTTCTAGATGGGATTTTTCAGCAGCATCTGTAAAATTCCAGGGCTGCTTAAAAGAGGTGATTGGACAAGGTATAATAAAATAGAGATGTATGACTAAATGAGAATAGGCTACAGTCTAATGCTCAGATGAAATTAAGACTGATATTTAAACTAAATATTTAAATGCTGTGTAAAACAAAGAGGAGGAGGAGGAACCCAGGAAAAGTGCCACTGCTGAAGTCAGAGCCCTGGAAAATGGGATGGGGGAGTGGAAAGTAGATGCCTTTCTTTTTGGCTGTGTAGGAGGCAGATTTGAATTTTTTTCTAATAGTTATTCTCAGTGTATTTTTTTACTGACATTAGTCCTAGGGAAGAATGAAGAAAAAATCCTTCTTTCCACCATGCAGATTTATCCCATTTCATTCTTTCGGGTTATCGAGGGATAAAAGAGAGATTCTGTGTATCAAAATATTTAGGACAGTTAGCAGTTTTTATTTATTGATTCTCTAGACTTCTTTCACCTCTTGCAAAGAAGGAAGAAATGCTTATGCTTCCATGCTTTAAGAGATTATCTGCTTCAGTGTTTCAGAGCAACTGAAGGATAAAAATGTTGTTATATGTGAAATTCAGAACCTGAATTTAAATTGAAAATTAGAACAATTAGTATGAAAGAAGGTTTAGCATTCTCAAATGATCAAAGTGTGCTCTTTTCACAAGGCTATGTTTATACATGGTTCATCTGAAAACAGCAACAAACCAAAACAAAAGGAGTTTTTCAGTTTCCGTGAGACAAAAGCAGTGTGAAGGACACTTACAGGAGAAATGGTCCTGGTAATAATTCCCCCTGGTCTCTCTCTCTTGCTCTGAATGTTCTTCCCCAGTGTTTCCTTTCCTTCTGCCTGCCAAAAGTTCTCCCCACTTGTGCCATGTGCTTCTGCCTTTGTGTATTTGACCTGTTGTTGCAGGACATGTGAGAACTATTATAGAGCTAATTTTGAAGCAGTGTCAGTGTTAAAGGTGGCACCCAAGCCATGGATTATCCATGCTTCCCTAGGTTATGGGAAGCTGCTTTCCAGAAGACTCCAAACCAAGCACCCCCTCCACACGTGTGATTTTAAAATAATATAATGGATATAGCAAAGGGCTTCATAAATCTCTTGTTATCCCCACAACCTACCATTCTTCATTTTTGTGCCAGAACTATTCACCTGAAGAAGAAATCATGAAAGACAGAGAGCACTATAAGTGGACAAGCAAGAAGACATAGTTAAAAAAACAAACAAACCAACAAACTAAAACAAAAATCATCTACCAAATGAGATTTATGCATCTGTTTCAAAGGCCACTGCTCTCATACAGCCTAGGGAATGGCAGAATAAGAGAGGAGACTCATTTTCCAGGTAACTCAGTTGTAACTTGTGCTGAAAAGTTACTGCCTTCCCTGTGTGTGAGCACACCTATTCATTGGAGCACACCATAAGATTGAGATGTCTTTTCTCTTTAAAGAGAATTATTATCCTGAGCTTCCATTAGTTTATCCTTGATAAGAAAGATCTGATTTAGTAATAGGCCTAAGATGTCATCCTCTCTGTCTTCTGTAATGGCTCCTGTGTCAGAGGCTACACCCTTTATTTATCATTAGTCACAGCTAATAATGCACTAATAACTTTGTGTCCTAACAACCACACATCACTTTCAGCACCCATTAAGAAGATCTGAACTTTTGAGGGAAGAACTGCTGAATCAGCCCAGGTTTCTGGAGTTTGAGTCTGCACCTGTTTTATTTTCCTCTATTTACTCCATCAGCAGCCTTACAAAAGATCTTTCAAAATTTCTAGATTTTTGTGTCTGCACTTCTTGGCAGCTCATGCTAAACATCCTTACAAGGTGTATAAATAGGACCTTACAGTGTTATTCTGTATTTGTATCAAAATCATCTAAAATTCTAATATCTGCCAGACAAATTTAACCAATGACACAGAAAGGTACAGGATAATCTTTTTTTCTTTAAAGAGTTCCTGTATGGTCTTCAATTGTCTAAGCTGGTATCAGGAACCAGCAAAGCAATCCTACAGATAAATAGTTCTATTCCATAGATGGTATCAAGGGTTACCTCCCTTTTGAAAATACATATTACTTTAGATGGAGCTCTGTGGGCTTCTCCTGTCCTCTGTGAAAATGTCTTAGAGGCAAGTCTTGTTTTGTACTTGTAAAAGTGGAATTGAGTTCGATCTCTTAAAATATCCATGTGTATCAAAGGCAGCTGAGAGTGCCACATGAATATTGTCACTGCAGTAAGGAATTGAGAGGAGCTCTGAGATGCCAGCTCCAAGTCTTTGCAAAAGAAGATTTGATGGGTATTCCAAAGTAAAAAAGCAGTTTGGGGAAGGCAACTTTATCTTGTCACCCAGCTGACTCTCTTAGCTGCAGACAGAGCAGCTGAGTATTGTACCAGGTGTAACATTGATTGTTCAAATGAAATTAATTGATTGCTGCAGATGTACAATGCTGGAAAAGAATGTAGGTGGAAATTTTAGGTTTGCCTGCTGTCTCTTCCCTGCTGGAAGCAGAACTGAATATTACAGAATCTTGCTACATTACTAGCCAGTGTGTTTCTACTTGTTCCTCAGAGCCTTTTCCCCTACATTATCTGAATTTTGCTTAGAATATTTACAAGTCAGCATCTTTCCCCTTGCCCTCTTTGAACCAGTCACAGGAATATATTGATGGATGATAAATAATTCCAGTTTAAAATGAAGCTCTCATCTTTATCACTTTAGCTTGCCTGAGTAATCTCCATGATAAATTTCATGTGCAGTTCACTATCAACTGAAATTAGTTGTAATTAAAGGTTGTCAAATCTGTAATTTAAGCCCTTGAAATTTGTTGCTGTCACTCATTTCCTGTAATACTTTTTTTTTCCAATGGGTTTGATCCAAAGTCCACATAAGCCAAAAGGAGAATTTCTACCAGCTTTAGTGATGTTTGAATAAATTCTTATATTCCCTGGTAGAATCATAGAATTGTTTCAGCTTGAAAAGACCTTCAAGATCTTTTGAATACTTCCAGAGATAGTGATTCCACCACCTCCCTGGACAGCCTGCTCCACTGCTTGAAAGTCTTTTTGGTGAAGAAATTTTTCCTAAAATCCAATCTAAACCTCCTCTGGCACGGCTGGAGGCCATTTCCTCTAGGCCTATCTTTTGTTACCTGGGAGAAGAGACCGACCCCCACCTGGCTGCACCCTCCTGTCAGGGAGCTGTAGAGAACAAGATCTCCCCAAGCCTCCTTTTAGCCAGGCTAAACACCTCCACTTCCCTCAGCTGCTCCTCACCAGACCTGTGCTCCAGACCCTTCCCCAGCTCCGTTGCATTTCTCTGGACACACTCCAGCACCTCAATGTCCTTCTTGCAGTGAGAAGCCCAAAACTGAACACAGGATTGAGGTGTGACCTCAGCAGTGCTGAGTGAGGCACCATCACTGCCCTGGTCCTGCTGCCACATCGCTGCAGATCCAGGCCAGGTGCCATTGGCTTTCTTGGCCACCTGGGCACAGCTGGCTCCTGTTCTGTCACTGTCAACCAGCACTCCCAGGTCCTTTCCTGCTAGGAGGATTTCCACCTACTCTTCCCTAAGCCTGTAGCACTGCCTGGGGTTGTTGTGAGTCAAGTACAGGACCCAGCACTTGGCCTTGTTGAACTTCCTACAATTTGCCTTCATTCATTGATCCTGTCTGTTGCAGTAGAAATATTAGAAAAAAACTTGCTACAATACCTACTTTCAGTTAAAATCACCAATATAATGTATGAACTCAAGGGCATCTGGTCTGGGGAAGGTACTGTGAGCAAGTTATGATAATAAAATTCCTGTAGGATCCTTGAATTCCATGTGAACTCCAAATCACAATATCAGCTGAGAAAACTGTCACTGGAAAAAAATGTTGCTAATACTTGATATGGGATCAATGTACTTTTTTTGCTATGAATTCATATTTTTATATATCAAATTTCCCCTCCCCTTCTGAGTCTTCTGCCACATTTCTTATCAGATGACCAGAGTTCACCTACAAGGGATGAACTTTCTGTCTCAGTCAAGCTTTTCTGCATCAGCAGCTTTATCAGCTCCTGTTGACTCAGTGTAACCTTCAGTATTCAGCAGCAGTACTAAGAAGAAATGCATGAAATCCATCCTATCAGATAAGAGGTTCTGCTAACTATTAAGGTTGGAGTAGAGTTGAGAAATCCCTTTGAAATAATATGCAGCATTTTTTGGTATTTTTTTTTTAAAGCTCTTTAACACCAGAGCAGGGGCTACCTTCATATGCATTTATTAACAGCATAAAATATCCATTTAGTCATGCATAAACCACCAACATTCTAAAAGAGTGCAACAGAATGCACTCTTCCCATTTTGAACAACATAACTAATGCTCACTACTGCTCATGATTTTCTATCTCCATTTTAGTTGCTGCAGTTGAATACTGTTCTGTGCTGTAAAAACAGTTCTGAACATGATGTGATTAACCTTAGGGTCCCCCCATCCCCTCATCTCAAAGCCCCCTCGTACATGGCCTGTGCTTTCTATTCATGTTCAACCATCTGATTTCCATATCCTCTATTAGCATAACAGAGCTCTAGTGTGACACTGATTGAAGCCAGCGCTTGCTGAATGCAGTATCAAAGCATAATTTGCCAAAAATCAAACCTAATTTACTGTGTACTATTTAAATTTCTCAA